>JAJJMB010006973.1:349058-363623 GCA_023531105.1 Papaver atlanticum | reverse complement strand
AACAAATTACACCAACTTGATTAAAAGAAAGACCAATCATGAAATGTTTCCCCAAACAAGGCTCTTTTCAATTTTTATAGGACATGACCTACAATATTTTTTGGTTCATTAAATCAACTTCACTCACAAAATAGGAAAGTGACAGCTACCATAGCTGTGATGGACCGTAAAATTACGCCTATCGCTCCTGGGCGCATAGGCCATAACTTCATTGATGCACCATGATGAAGTTACGATCCGGGCCTTAAAGCTAGGAAAATGCACGTCCATTTGCACTTGCAAGCATGCTCATGGAGCATGATGCAGCTAACTTAGCTTCCATACCGTTCCAAACTGTCCCTTGTCCGCTAAAGGGTGTAAGAACATCAGGCCAAGGACAATGCATCTTGCATGCATCAACGGCTTTGCCTCAATGTAGGAATTTCATCACTGAATTTCCTATCTAGCTGAGCAACCGTCATACTGCCGAGTCTTTTCCAGGTATAAGGCATATGCCTTGGACTTAGGCATAGGCCGCTCTAAGACTTTTGCCATTCCTTACCTTACCTCGCTTACCAACTCTTTATAACTTGATATGAAGTAAGAGCATCAATTACTAGCATGCAACTAAGCCTCATCAAGTTTGTCCGCAATCATCTCTTGCATCGATCTACCGATCTTAGATGATATGAGGGGCCAATGTGCTGGACCGACAATGCTGCAACTTATTGCGGCTACCTACTTACCCTTCCCTACTCTAAACGGATCAAGCACAGACTGTAGTTCATCCTCGAAGGGACAAGCAACTTAATCCAACTCGTTTGTAAGGCCGTGGCTAAGCAATAATGGTAATGGCTTAGTCCGTATAGGTCGTTCCTTCAAAATGCATCCAAGTGATGCATATCTTCTCTGCAGCATGGCATAGTGATGCCTATGCGTGATATGCTCCATTGGCAAAGCTATGCAACTACAAATAAGGCTTAGGCATCATTTATAATCTTCCGACTAAACTATGAAGCTTACTTGGTGCATGGTACGCATATGCACCTTCAACTAACTACCCCTCCTTATATATGTTAACTTGACATTTTTACAAATTTGATTAGGGGAGAAAAAATCATTCATCTACTCCCACTATTACTATTCATGGCCGTTGCCATATATTTCCTGAATAACTTGCCAAGATGGCTGTACATTCAGTTCTGGCTCACAGGCCAGTTCCAATGTCCGGCCGTGATGGCTGAACATTTCCTGAGCCTGGTCCATTGAAGTGCCGTGATGGCTGTAATTCTGACTTTGGCCCATAGGCCACTCCAATGTCCAGCCGTGATGGTTGTACATTGTCAAGGCCAGCCTTCTCCGGCCTGTTGCACCATTGTGGTGCGAAATTGGCCATAAGACAATGACCTGCGTATTGCGCCATTTTGGCGCTACTTTGTTCTAGGCCATCCCCCCAACTGGCCTAATGCATCCTTTGATGTGAGATTGTCCTTTTGCTAATATAGCTTACAGCTTACACCCTCTTGGTGCCATATTGGCCTTGACCAATATGCCCAACATAATGTGCCATTTTGGCACCGTATTGGCCTATGCCAATGTTCCTTTTGCTACGCAACTGAATTTGAGATGAAGCTTCATCTCAGGCCATGGCGCATCTTTGAGCATGCGTCATGTTAAAAACACGGGGTGTTACAATATTCACCCCTTTAAAGAATTTCATCCCTGAAATTCAAAACAAAAACTATTATGGACAATCCTTTTGGTTTGGATTCCTGAGCAAAAGTCCCATACCAGATGCTCAGAAGTCACGGGTTTCTTCAAGTTATCGTGAACATCAATTTAGAACTTCTGAGCAAACGTCCCATACCGCATACTCAGGAATCCAAAATGAGTCCACAACGTCACCAAGAATCTCAATTGACCAGTTTCCAAAAAGATATCTCAACAAGGTATCCAAAATGTACATCCCATACTACACATACATGAGTCCCTAAAGTTCACAAAGTTGAAAGTGTCATCGAACACAACACTGTGAGGACCAAAATCTAATGCCAGAGAAGTGGGATGCAAGCCACTGTCCCTGACAGATTTACCTTTACCCATCGTAATGGGTTGTTAGCCAACCTGATAACGCACACCGTCCCAGATGGGTGAGGGTTGATCAATCCCTATGCCAGTGGTAGTAGGATACCAGCCAACTGTCTCAGACAACACCGTCCCAGACGGATTTTTTGGCAAACTCACAGCGCTTATACAAGCTCAACTCGAACAGCAAAGTAACTCGCCTAGCAGTTACAAACTCTTTCCTGTGTAAAAGTTGGCCTACTCTCAAACTTTATTTCCTTTTTTTGAAGGTAAAATACTCGTTGACGAGTCCACTCCGCACAGTCCTTAGAGTTATCTCGGAACTTGATGATATACCAATTGTGACGGACCGGAAAATTAAGCCTGGCGTGCCTGGGCGCGTAGGCCATAACTGTAAAGACCCTCAAGCTCGTCAACGCTATTAGACTAGTCAATAGACATCTTAGCCGCTAATAACTCAATTAGTTTAACACGAACGTTAATTATTAGAAATTAATTTAACAACGATCTAGATACGAAATTAGTATCATTGAATAGATCTCAAAAAGTTACGCAGAATGGGATACTCGAACGTGTCATTCAGATATTAGACGAAGAAGATATCATAAGATTTGTTTGAAGGGTAAAATAGTCTTTTTATAGTTAACCGACTGGGCATCCCTCATCTTTTTGTCGGGTGCCTTTAACAATCCGGGTCGGCCTTATCTCTAGCCAAATTGAGAGGATAAACTCTCATTTGGTTTTCTTTTTCTTTTTCATTCTTCATTCTTCTTCTATTTCCTTCTTCTCTGTTCATCTTCTCTCTGTCGATCCCAAATCAGAGGATTTGATCTTGAATCTTGTTCAAGGAAGCTTAGGAGTTTGATAATCCGATGGTATTGAAGTTGGTTTAACTTTAGACGAAGAAAAAACGATGGATCAAAGAGAATCAGAAGTTGGGGTTTTCTGGAAGATGAAGTTTCTTTGAGGTTTCGTGATTAGTGTATCGAGTTCCTGATGGATGAAAGCTTCGCAAGTGGAGAGTGTGACGATCGGTTGCTTCTTCGAACTCCAAGTGAAGCCCGTATCTCCGAGGAAAAATACAGATCCAGTAGTACTTTTCCTTTCATCTAAATCTCCGGCCCAATCACTATCACTATATCCAACGAGTTTGTACTTGTCTGATGACAAGTAAAATAAACCGAAATCAAGTGTACCTTTTAAGTAGCGCAGAATTCTCTTGGCAGCCTTCATATGGGTAGTCGTAGGTGCTTCCATGTAGCGACTGATTAACCCCACTCCATAGAGAATATCTGGCCTTGTACAAGTTAAGTATCTCAAGCTTCCAACAAGACTCTTGTAAAGAGTCGGATTGACCTTCTCCCCTCTATCGAGCTTTGATAACTTGATTCCGCATTCCACGAGAGTGATTGATGGATTGCACTCATCCATTTTAAATCTCTTAAGGATTTCCTTCGCATATCCTTCTTGGGATATAAAAATTCCATTTTTCCGTTGTTTTACTTCGAGCCCGAGATAGTATGACATAAGACCGATATCCGTCATTTCAAATTCTCTCGTCATCGCTTTCTTGAATTCTTCGAACATTATTGGATTATTGCCAGTGAAGATCAAATCATCCACATATAGGCAGACGAGCAACATATCTCCCTTTTCATTCACCTTCACATAGAGAGCATGTTCATGAGGGCATTTATTAAAATTATTTTCTTGGAAGTACTTGTCGATTCTGCTGTACCATGCTCTCGGCGCTTGTTTTAGGCCGTATAAAGCCCTTTTCAACTTTAGGACTTTATTTTCTTGTCCTTTTACTTCGTACCCCGGCGGCTGCTCGACGTATACTGTCTCTTCAAGATGCCCATTTAGAAAGGCAGACTTGACGTCCATTTGATGGACTTTCCATCTATTTTGGGAAGCTAGAGAAATAATTAATCTTATAGTTTCAAGACGAGCGACAGGAGCAAATACCTCATCATAGTCGATGCCCTCTCTTTGGTTGTAGCCTTTTACAACCAATCTTGCCTTGTATCTTTCAACCTCCCCTTCAGCGTTTTTCTTGGCTTTGTACACCCACTTTACTCCAATTGCTCTTTGTCCTTTCGGAAGTGTTACAAGCTCCCAGGTGTTATTCTTCTCAATAGCCTTCATTTCTTCATTCATCGCCTTTCTCCATTTTTCACTTCCCACGGCTTCGCCAAAAGTTATTGGTTCACTATCTGCAAAGAAACAAAATAGAGATATATTGTCTCCGTAGATATCGTTTAAACTCCTCGTCCGTAAGGGCCTTTCACTTGAACTTTCATCTGATGATGATGGATCATTATGTTGCATTGCTGGAGGTGATTGAGGTGGTGAAGTAGCTGGAGCAACTGGTTCTGGTGGTTGTTCTTCTTCTTCTTCTAAGATAGGAAGAAAATTATAATCTTTTTCTTGAACACCGAAATCCCAGTTGCCTTCTTCATCAAACTCCACATCTCTGCTTGTGATGACCTTTCTATTAATTGGATCGTACAACTTGTATCCCTTGGATCGAGAGTCATAACCGATAAATATGTACTTGGCACTCCTGTCATCCAGCTTTGTTCTCAGCTGACTGGGCACATGAGCATATGCGATACTTCCGAATACTCGTAAGTGTGAGACGCCGGGTTTCACTCCGCTCCATGCTTCTAAAGGAGTCATGTTCCACACGCTTTTTGTGGGACATCGGTTTAACAGGTAAACCGCACAGTCAACTGCTTCTGCCCAAAACTCCCTGGGCACTCTCTTTGTCTTCAACATACTCCGGGCCATATTGAGGATCGTCTTGTTTCTTCTTTCGGCAACTCCATTTTTTTGCGGTGTATATGGAACCGTAAGAGGCCGACGGATTCCATTGTCGTCACAGTAAACCTCGAACTCCTTCGAAGTAAATTCGCCTCCTCTGTCTGATCTCATAGCCACAATTTCAAAGCCACTTTCTTTCTCCACAAGGGATTTGAATTTCTTGAAATTGGAGAAAACCTCCGATTTTTGTTTCAAGAAATAAATCCATGTCTTTCGACTAAAATCGTCGACAAATATGAGGAAATAGTTATTTCCACCATACGAGCTTGGATTTATTGGTCCACAAACATCTGTGTGAACCAACTGTAGTGGTTTTGTGGCTCTCGTCAATGTTTCCCTAGGAAAACTTTTTCTGAAATGTTTCCCAAGTAAACATCCTTCGCACAATTGATCCGGGTGGTCTATTCTTGGCAAACCTCTAACCATCTTTTGTTTGGACAGTAACTTTAAACCTCCAAAATTTAGATGTCCATACCTAAGATGCCAGAGCCATGACGAGTCTTTCACACAAGCGGTCATACATCTCGCGACGTCCTTTTTAATGTTTAAATAGAACATCCTATTCCCCGTCATCGGCACTTTGGCAATCAACTTTCCTCTCTTATCTCTTATAAAAAGACTAAGGTTCTCCATATTCATTTTATAGCCTTTTTCTAAGAGTTGTCCCAAACTTAATATATTCATTTTTACGTTAGGGACATAATAAACATTAGAAATAAATTGATGGCTTCCATTTTTTAACCGAATCAAAATTTTGCCAAGACCACTCACCGGAGTTTTCGCTCCATTTCCGAACGTCACGTTTCCGGAAACTGATTCATCAAGCTCCACGAACTTCTCCTTCATGCCGCACATATGGTTGCTTGCTCCCGTATCAAACACCCATGTATAATTTTCATCGTAGTCACCTCCTTTGCATGCTACCAACAAGGTCTGGTCTTCTTGATTTTCTTTACTAGCGTAGTTTGCTCTCTCCTCGACATTATTTGAAGAAGATCGACAATCTGAAGCATAATGACCAAGCTTATGGAAATTATAGCATTCAACTTGAGATTTGTCATACCTTGGCCTATTATTGTTGCGCCATGAATTGTTTCCTCTGCCACGACCTCTTGTGAAGCTTGACTTTTGGCCCCTCTGATCATCGTTGTTATACTTGCCTCTTCCTCTTCCGCCATAGTAGCCGCGCCCTCTTCCTCTAGCATTACTACTAGAGCTCTCTCCTTTGTCTTTCAAAGTGAGCTTTGCTTGTAGAACTTGTTCTACCGCTCCCTCTTTGCTTCTCTTTCTCATTCTTTCTTCATGGGCTTGTAACGATCTCATGAGCTCGTCCACGGTCATGGACTCGACGTCTTTTGACTCCTCAATTGCGACAACGATATAGTCGAATTTAGGAACAAGTGACCGCAATATTTTTTCGATCACACGACTATCACTCATAACCTCGCCATTTCTTCTTAGTTGATTAACAACAACCAAAACTCTTGAAAAATAATCCGATATTAATTCGGGATCTTTCATGGAGAGAGATTCAAACTCACCTCTTAGAGTTTGCAAATGCACCTTCTTTACTTTGTCAACTCCCTTGAAGGAATTTTGCAAAATCTCTCATGCTTGCTTCGCATTAACAGCTCTCGATATCTTCTCGAACGACGACTCATCCATTCCTTGATAGATGAGGTAGAGAGCCTTCTTGTCTCTCTTTCTTGAAATGCGCAGCGTATCTTTTTCATTTTGCGAAAGCGCCGCTTCATCCTCCGGTTCGACATAACCTTTCTCTACTATCTCCCAAGCATCTTGCGAGCCTAGTAACGCCTTCATTTGGATGCTCCAATTTTCATAGTTATCTTTAGTGAGTTTAGGAACGTGAAAAGGAAACATTTCACTAGCCATTAGGATCTTATTGCTCTGATACCACTTTGTTGGAATTGATTTTGGAATTGAAATGTTTTGGAGCTCTGATACCATGTTGGAATTTTATAACAAACTCCGGAGATATACGAGCATAGTTGTGTTGCTCGTACAGAGCTCCTAGGAAGCAAGACTAACACTTAAACTCTCAAAGAACTCTTAATGTTATTACTCACTTCTTGCTTTGTTACAATTACAAATGAATGTATCATTGCCTATTTATAGGCACTACACCTTATTGCCTAGAATACTCTAGAAAACACTAGCACAATCACCGACTTTCTAGAACATTCTTACTTGACCGACTTTGACTGTCTCTTGAACATTCTAGATACATTTGACTCTAGCTAACTCTAGAAGCTTCTATACTATTCTAACTAGCTAATTCCACAACTTTCACTGTGTAGAATTCTCTACACTACTCTAAACTAATCTAGATAATTCTAGATTACAAATTACTATTTCCAACATCCCCTCCTAATTTGTAATCTCCATTACATTTGCAGTTTCGATCTTCACCCAATTTGCCGTTCATCCTTCGCTTTCCATGCTCGTTGTGTAGTTTTTAATTTTTTCTCGTATCCGTGCATTTCTTCGCGTCGACATCGCCTTTTCTTCTCATAGTGTCTCCAAAGCTCTTGTTTTCCATCCTCTTTTCTTCCAGCTAGCTTATCTCCGTGCTAGCCTCACAGTGGGTGCGTTCCCACTGTCTCGGCCTTCACTTGGCCCGGCCTTTACACGGCCTTCCATCAGCCTTTACTCGGCTTTTCTATAGCCTTCACTCGGCTATTTTCGTAACGAGTAGAGGATTAGTATCTCGTGACAACATGTCTTTCTCATGCCATGTCCGAAAGTGCATTTTTATGTGCATTCCCTACTCCTTCTCTTTTTATTTCTAACTCTCGTTTCATGGAGACAGTTTTACATCTTCAAAACTCAAAACCACTGTAACCTAACTTGGGTCTTGTCACGAGCAACATCTTCTTTCTTTTAATTTCCTTCTTACTTAGACATGGGTGATAACATTCATATGGGGATCAAAACAAACAACTGAAACTCAAACTTTTAGACAGTTGAGAACCATACCTTCACTTTGGCATTTGCTTTAAACTCCACAAGCATTTTGATTCGCACATCTTACACTCCCCATATGGATCGAACCTCCGCTCTGATACCAAGTTGGAATTGAAATGTTTTGGAGCTCTGAAACCATGTTGGAATTTTATAACAAACTCCGGAGATATACGAGCATAGTTGTGTTGCTCGTACAGAGCTCCTAAGAAGCAAGACTAACACTTAAACTCTCAAAGAACTCTTAATGTTATTACTCACTTCTTGCTTTGTTACAATTACAAATGAATGTATCATTGCCTATTTATAGGCACTACACCGTATTGCCTAGAATACTCTAGAAAACACTAGCACAATCACCGACTTTCTAGAACATTCTTACTTGACCGACTTTGACTGTCTCTTGAACATTCTAGATACATTTGACTCTAGCTAACTCTAGAAGCTTCTATACTATTCTAACTAGCTAATTCCACAACTTTCACTGTGTAGAATTCTCTACACTACTCTAAACTAATCTAGATAATTCTAGATTACAAATTACTATTTCCAACAGAAGATTGGATGGGTTGACGTTTGAATGTAGTTTTGAAGTTGATTCAGTGATGAATCGAAGAGTTATGGTTTCTCAGAGATTGAGTTAGAGTTTGTGAGAAAAGCCAAGGAAAATGAAATTAAAGATTTAGAGGATTGATTGAAGATGGGTTTGTCACAAGTCAAGAGTTAAGGTTGAATTTGAAGCTGGGAATGATGTTCTTCCCCAAATCAGGTAATTTAGGGTTTCTTTGATTTAGACCTGATTTATATGATTTAGTTAAGAGTTGATGAATCTGATTTGATATGGAGTTCAGTTTTGGTTTAGTATGAAAGTAAGATTTATACTTAGGATTTCTGTTAATTTGAGATTCATGAAGAAGAGTTGGTGAGGGTTGGTGCTTGTGTATGTGATTGTTATGGGAACATAATGGAATTGTGTTTATGCTGATTACAGGAAGATGATGCTGGACATGTGGTAGCATTTTGAAGAATTACAAGGCTTAAAAGATGCTAATGAGTGATATAGCTATAATATAGTGGAGTGTTGTGTTGTTGGTAATACTGAACTTGAGTTGTATTCAAGAGTTGGCGATGTATTACCAATGATGATGAACTGCAGGTGGAGAAGTCATGGCTAGGCAAAGGTGAGGATATGAACTGCCTGAAATGATAATGATGCTGTTGTTGAAGTTCAGATTCAGTCAGGGTGTGTGATTGGAATTGGAGACTAGAATGTAGATGATGACAGTGAATTGTAAGAATAGAATGAGTTGGTGTTGCAGCTTGGGGTGTTGAAGTTAGATAATAAGATATGAGAAGTAGGGTATGGTGTAGGTGGATGAAATGGAGAAATGATGGTGGTGTTGAAGGAAGATGAATTGAGTATAAAAGAGGATTCTGAAGCTGAGTACTGTTGCTAGTGGTTTGTACATGCGAGGATTGAATGAGGATTTTGGAGTTACAAAATTGGACCAGATTTAGTGGACTTGGGCTTAGATCCAGATTTTCTATTTAACATAAATTGGACCCTTATGGTTCGAATTGACCTTTGGTTCATTCTACAAAGTTGTAGATATTCATAAGATATATTTAATGGACTATAGAACCAACCTAATTGAATTAGTAAACCTTAGATGTGCTACAGGTAGATAATAAAAATGTGTAGAACCATAAATGGGCTTAGAACCATTTGATAGAGTTGTATGATTCTTGTATGAGCCATTTTGGCTAGATTCTTAGAGTTCTTGTGTGATTAACAGTTAGTCTATATTAACAACGATCGATTTAAAGGATGAACCAGTGGATCTTGGATCTCGAGGTAGGCTTGGCTTATCATCAAAAGAGGTGGGAATTTACATTTAACTCTTTTGTGATTATTATTGTTTTCTTTTACAAAAGTTTATGTTTAACAAATTCATGCATTGTCTGACTGTGTATTCCATGCATTGTTTTATTTAAACTTCGGAAAGTACTGTTGTTTCTTTTAATCTTTCCATTTCTTGGAAAAGAATGATAATGCTTTGTTTATCTTTATGAATGTTTGGGAAATAAGAATTTCCTTTTGAATGCTTGGGAAATAAGAATTCCCATCTTTGGTATATAGGATACTGCTCCTTCATTTATATCTACTTACTTTCAGCTTTTATGCACTATGGCTAGGGCGATACACCGCAATATTACTAATGAGTGTGGTTAGCATAAATATTATACATTGTTTGACGAAGGAGTTAGTTCCACATACATGATTGATTATTTCTTTGACTTGGTTGTCTTTTAATGTTTAGGAAAAGCATGTATTGTTTTTCAAATCATTTAAGTGATTACTTGAAAGTTAAATGTTATTCCTACTGGGCACCCCTTTTAGGGATGATCTGCTCACCCATTCCCACTTTCAGTTTCACAGACAGACCAGAGTTGCTCAGCGGAAGCTTCAAGGAGTTGAGTCCGTTAGTTTGTTAACTTCGGCTATATCTATTATGTTGTATATTCTATTTGTAAACCAAATGACTATTATATATGTATCATTTGAGAGGAGTTCTCGTATATATATATTTCAGAGCGGTGCTAGTTTCTAGGTTAAGTCTTGTAGCAGATTTCTTAATTAAATGCTTAAGTAATTGAATTAGATCCTTAGTGCCTCTTTATTTAGCTAGCTAGTTTCTAGGTTAAGTCTTGTAGCAGATTTCTTAATTAAATGCTTAAGTAATTGAATTAGATCCTTAGTGCCTCTTTATTTAGCTAATCTCTTGGATTAGTAACCTAGCTTTGGGGGCGCTACAATAACTTCCCCAATGCGCCATGAAGAAGCTACAATCCAGGCCTTAAAGCTAGGAAAATACACGTCCATTTTCACTTGCAAGCATGCTCGTGGAGCATGATGCAGCTAACTTAGCTTCCACACCGTTCCAAACTTACCCTTGTCTGCTAAAGGGTGTAAGGCCATAAGGACAAAGCCAATGCATCTTGCATGCATCACTGGCTTTGCCTCAACGTAGGAATTTCATCACTGAATTTCCTATCTAGCTGAGAAACCGTCATACTGTCGAGTCTTGTCCACGTATAAGTCATATGCCTTGGACTTAGGCATAGGCCGCTCTAAGCCTTTTGCCATTCCTTACCTTACCTTGCTTACCAACTCTTTATAACTTGATAGGAAGTATGAGCATCCATTACTGGCATGCAACTAAGCCTCATCAAATTTGGCCGCAATCATCTCTTGCATCGAGCTACCGAGCTTAGATGATATGAGGGGCCAACGTGCTGGACCGACAATGATGCAACTCGTTTGTAAGGCCGTGGCCAAGCAATAATGGTAATGGCCTAGTCCGTATAGGCCGTTCCGTCAAAATGCATCCAAGTGATGCATATCTGCTCCGCAGCATGGCATAGTGCATGCTTGATATGCTCCCTTGGCAAAGCTATGCAACTACAAATGAGGCTTAGGCATCATTTATACTCTTCCGTCTAAGCTATGAAGCTTACTTGGTGCATGGTCCGCATATGAACCTTCAACCAACTACCCCTCCCTATATATGTTAACTTGACATTTTTACAACTTTCATTAAGGGAGCAAAAATCATTCATCAACTCCCAATTTTACTATTCATATACGTTGCCATATATTTCCTGAATAACCGTCCAAGATGGTTGTATATTCAGTTCTGGCTCACAGGCCAGTTCTAATGTCCGGCCTTGATGGCTGAACGTTTCCTGAGCCTGGTCCATTGAAGTGCCGTGATGGCTATAATTTCGACTTTTGCCCATAGGCCACTCCAATCCCCAGCCGTGATGGCTGTACGTTGTCAAGGCTAGCCTACTCCGGCCTGTTGCACCATTGTGGTGCGATAATGGCCATAGGCCAATGACCTGCATATTGGGTCATTTTTTGCGCTACTTTGTTCTAAACCATCCTCCCAACTGGGCTAATGCATCCTTTGATGCGAGACTGGCCTTTTGCTAATATAGCTTACAACTTACACCCTCTTGGTGCCATATTGGCCTTGACCAATATGCCCAACATAATGTGCCATTTTCGCACCGTATTTACATATGCCAATGCTCCTTTTGCTACGCAACTGAACTTGAGATGAAGCTTCATCTCAGGCCATGGCGTATCTTTGAGCATGCGTCATGTTAAAAACATGGGGTGTTACAATAACACTTAGCCTAAGAGCTTCTCCAATGTCTACCCAGACTATTCAGCTTTTAATTAATTGACTTTTATATATTAAACAGTCATTTTTAGCTTTAATCAAATCTAATAAAATTTGAAGTTATTAAAAATAAAATTTTATACTAATCAAAAAATAAATAAAACACAATACCATTGGAGATCCCACCTTTAAAATTCTACATCCAAACCCACAATTAATTAAATTGACTTTTATATATTAAATAACCATTTTTATTTTTAATCAAATCTAATAAAATCTGAACTATTGCTGATATTTTTTTTCGTTCTGGGGTGCCTGCTAGGTAGGAAGTCGATTTGGGTTTCTTATCTAATGAGGGTGAGGCGCTGAGACCTGCGGATATTATGGTTTACAATTGGGATAGGAGTCGTGACGTCTGTTTAGATGTGACTGGGGTGTCGCCTTTTACTGGAGGAGGAGTTCGTGATTTTCAGCCAGGTTTAGTCTTGAGGAATGCCATTTCGCGTAAACATAAAAAATATATTGATAAATGCTTGGCTTAAGGTTTTGTCTTTGGCACCTTAGCTTTGACGACATTTGGGGAACTTGGTGAGGATTTCGTGGATCGGTTGAGGAGGTTGCACAATCATTTGTCTAGGTTTGATGTTAGTGCAAAGAAATGTAATTTCTTTTTTCATAGATAAGGTATTGTCATCCAGGAGGGTGTTGGTGCCCCGCTGGTGACAAGAATCCCTACCAGTTTCCGTAAACAGGAAAGATATATAATAATAATAATAATAATAATAATAAGAAACTGTGACAATGGCTGCTTTTTGTTTCATAGAATAGGAATTACAATTCAAAAGGGCATTTGTGCCCAGTTGGTGGTTAGACTACCAACAAACTCTGTATAAAAGGATCTTTATTTATTTTAATAAAAGCCCTCAGAGGTGAATTTCTTATTTAAAAAAAAAGGGCACCTAATATTGATCTTCTTTCTTTTATTTAAAGAATAACTAATTAATATATATTAAAATAATAATAACAATAATAAATTTTCTTACAAACAGGGCACCTAACTCAGCTGGTCATCCCGTTTCCCAAAGTTTCATGCGCTCCAGGAGGTCCCAGGTTTTAGCCCCCAGTGGCGTAATATTGCAGGAATTAACATGGAAGGTAGAGTTAGCTTGCCCCCTTGTGACACATCTCAGCCCCCCATCCGCTTCGGCTCCCTTGGATAAGTTACCCATGAGGCTCGCTGGTAGGCTAGCACGACAACCTGTTCAATTAATGTAGTAGTACGTTGTTGGAGCTTAGCATGTTAGGCTTCCAACTAGTTAATGTAATACACTTTATCTAATAATAAAAATTTATAAAAAAATAATAATAATAATCAAATAAATAAATAAAATAGAATATAGTGAGTATGGATTTTTTCCTTTCTAATTTCAAGGTAAAATAGAAAGAAAAATGTTTTTGAAAAAAGAGAACCATTGAAGAAGTTTTGGTAATACACAAATAGATACAAACGGTCAATATTACACCTCAAATAGACGGTCAAAAATCCTGAGTGCTAAGACACGTGTTTCGTCTGGCCGTTATTAGTACATCCAACTCTCTGTGCTTTGGGCACACCCTAATTTCTACCACTGCCACCTCCACCCTTATCTTCTTCTTCTCACAGTAATTAGACTACTTCCGCCGCAGAACACTCCTTTAATAAACAAGGAACTTGTCTGAACAAATGAATGATGGAAATATTTAGGGATTATTCCTGAAATTAGTAGATATATTTTGTGACTTACATTCCCATTCAGAGTTTAGATTTGGTATGTAATTTTATTTATTTTTCCATAATTTTTTTTTTTTTTTTTTTATACTTAAAATCGATCGACTAGTTTAATTAATGTTGGCATATATTTTGTTGTCACCTTAATGCTCTTAATTTGTTTTTTCATGAATTGAAATTCTGTAGTCATTTTAGTAGCTGTACTGGTCTCCATTTTCTAGGGTTTTTAGCTGTACTGGTCTCCAATTTCTAGGGTTTTTAACTTTGGGTTTTGTCTTTCTCTCTGGAAATTACATTATTGGGTGAAATCAGAGTTTGGGTTTTGTTTTTGTCTTTGTCCCTATGATGTTTCCTTTACATGATGTTGTTATTTTAGCTCAATAATGAAATGGTGGTCTATGGGGTGTCTAAAAATAAATTTGGTTTTTTTTTTTATTGCTTTATTGTTTATTCATTCTGTATTATTGTCTGTTCTTTAGTCTTGACAGTGGGGGGTTATAAGTAGTTTATGAGAATAAGATAAACACCCACCATACCATGAATATCTTCCTTGTGAATGAAATGGAATTTTTTTTGCATTCAGATTCCAGTCTGGAAGGGTCTGTCTATATGATGAAAATGTTAGAAATGCTTGATAATTTGTGATTTAGCTAACAAAAGTGACAAACTCCCATGGGCTTATCTCTATGCATTGGCCCAATCTAGAGGTATTTAGACTCTTCTAATTTTCTCCAA
>JAJJMB010006973.1:196406-339058 GCA_023531105.1 Papaver atlanticum | reverse complement strand
AAACTCCCATGGGCTTATCTCTAGGCATTGGCCCAATCTAGAGGTATCTAGACTCTTCTAATTTTCTACAAAGATAAAAAGAGTGCAAGTCCATTGCGTGCACTCTAGAGACTTCTAAGATTGTTTTCATCACATGCATCTAGAGAATTCTTTCTCTAGAATAGTCTCAATAGTAGGTCATGAAGTAGTATAAATAGAAGCCAATGTTGGCTATTGTGGTCATCAAAATCACAAAAACAATCAAAAAAACTCAAGTGAGTGAGAGTTTGGTAAGAGTTGAGTGCTAGAGTAAGTAAGCCAAAGTTGCTACACTAAATCTTCTTGTAAACATTTCACAATTTCATAATTAATCAAAGCCTCCTCTTTTCAATTAACCAACCTCTTTTTCATTAAATCATTTCCAAACACATTTTCCATAAATCATCCATAAATCAATTTCCATAAACCCATCACACTTCCGCATTGCGCCAACAGAAAATCCTAGTGCATTGCCTTTTAATAGCGACTGAGAAATCTTTTCGATAAGTTTTGTGATCAAGTACGGCAATAAAGAGCCGGCGTATATGACTAATATGCTTTAGAAGTATGCACTATTACAACGATGCAATTTATATTTTGGCCCTGTATTGTTTCGGTCTCTACCAATTGTATTTTTAACAGTCATTACCTCTTAATCATTGACATTGCTTTATAAATTTTCCGGTGTATTTTTTTTCACTCGAAGCTTTTATCAGTACCGTTCATATTCAATCATGTTTATTTCTAATGATTCTTGGTTAATTCTTACAGCAAATTGATTGACGTGCATAACAAATATCTGCAATGGAGCTGATGAGGGGTATCGTTAGACGGTTCACTGGGTTTGGTGTGGAAGATTCAACACCTAAGAGGTTGCGTTTGTCTAGACCTACAGAAAAGGTAAAATATTATTGCAATATGGGAACTTAAGATGTTTAGTTTATAGCAGTCTATGATTTGTGTATATGGTGTAACTGGACTCATTCTTCCTGTGGAAAGGTGGACTCATTCTTCCTGAGGCTATTGGCTTATTTGATGATCTTGACAAAGAGCTTAATAAGTCTGCAATGAAGGTGGGGAAATTGTACGGTCGTCACTTTCCAGAGCTTGCAAACATTGTATCAGACAGTATCCTGTATGCCAAAGTAGTGAAGCTGATGGGAAACCGTACAAATGCTGCAACTATTGATTTTACTGAGGTAGTGCCTTTGTATTGATCACAGAAATAGACAATGTAGCTTGTGTTATGATTTTAGGTACTTCAGTGGCGGAAATAGCCTTTTCAGTTCGTACTTTGTATAAACTAGTTTACGCGGGTCTCGTTTTAAACTGTTTATTGTATTAATTGCTCTTCCTTTAGGTTCTACCTGAAGAGATGGAGAGTCATTTGAAAGCGGCAGCCGTCATATCCATGGGATCTGACCTCAATGAACTGGAATTCAACAATATCAAGGGGCTCTGTGACCAAGTGTTGTGTCTTTCGGAGTCTAGGGATCAGCTCTATGATGACTTGAAGATAAGTATGAACAACATTGCTCCAAATCTTGCTGCTCTTGTTGGCGAGCTTGTTGGAGCACGACTCGTTGCTCATGCTGGTGGTTTACTAAACCTTGTTAATCAACCTGGAAGCAAAATCCAGATTCTTGGTAAGCCTCTCTTCAGAGCTCGAAATAAAAATGGTGCTACACCCCAATGCGGGATTATCTGGGATGCTTCTTTGATTGGTGAAGCTGCCCCTAAAAACAAGTTTAGGATGGCTAGGTCTCTGGCAGCCAAGATTGCATTGGCTGTCAGATGTGATGCTTTTAGAGATACTCAAGATGACACCGTGGCTTTGGAGAATCGTGCAAAGGTAATAGATATAGAGTTTTGTTCTCTTTTCTTTCAGAATTTGTCTTTTGAACTCCTTTCTGATTAGAATGTTCTTGAGTAGCTTGAAGAAAGGTTGAGGAGTCTCGAGGCTAGACGGTTTGTTCGTTCTGCAAAGGTTGGATTGTTTTGCTCCAGTTTATTCTTGAAGTGATGTAGGTAATGAGGTGTTGTTTATCATTTACTAATTGTTCATTTTTGTATGCAGAGCCACAATTCATCAGCTAATGCGGTACCAATGGACAAAAGAAAGAAGAAATCTGAAAGAAACGAAGTTGAAATGGAAGAGAAAGCATGAGAAATCACGGCAGATGCACAAAGCCACACTGACATAGGTTGAAGGGTTTTTTTCCTCTCTTTTGAGTATCTCTTCATGAATCCAGTGATGAAAAAAAAATGCTATGTTCGAGAGTTCTTGATGACAGCTATAAGCATTTTCTTAGGATCAACATCATAACAAAAAACCTTTGTTAATATTTTGTTCTGTAAATATTTCATTCCGGAGAGTTCTATCGATTTATTGAACTTCAGGATCTTTTGATTTGTAAAACGTATTTGATGAATGATGCACTAGGCTCTGCGCTTTGGTTTTCCATATATATGCCATCTCCGATAGTGAATTGTAAGAAGACCCTCCTTCATTCACAGCTTGAATCATCAATTTCTGAAGTTGTTTTGCTCTACTTCTCAAATGGAAACCCTCGTGATCAGTATCTGCATTTCCTTTGATCTTAAATTACGACTACTCAGTTTTTTCCTTTGGAAAGTCACATCCCTTGGGATAAGACACCGTATGTATGTTGAAAAGGCTTAAGTGAGTTGACACACAAAATCGTATTTCTATTCAAAAATACCAACACAACCAAAATTCCATTCACTTTGTAGCATTCCATTCACTTTATACCAGAAAAGCTGTTATACGTTACGATTTTATAAGTAGATAAGTACTGGTAACATTTAAACCAAATATATAAAAAAAATCGGTCCGACGATATATATGCATAACTAGAAGCAATGAAGATTTGTGGAAGGGGTTTCTACGGAATGTTGTATGTGTCACGGACTCACGGTGCGGAGGAAACAGTTGACCATTAATTCATGCAATGCCCAGTTACCCAGGCAGTCATGTTTGCTTCACCCCTAGATTTTAGCATAAACTGTGTGCCTGAAAACACAGCGGCAGCTTGTGCTCGATACTGGCTACAGAAAGAAGATCATGTATATAAATTCTGTTTAGGCGCATGTATGTGGTGGGCTTTATGGAAGGCAAAAAACAAGGTGGTATTTGACAAAGCTCATATCAACATTCCATCCATCTTAAGTAGGGGTGAGCAAAAAGTCCGGAACCGCGGATTTCACCTGTATCCGTCCGTAAAATTGCGAGTGAAATCCAATCCGTAAGATCTATGGGCCGGACACGGGTGGGATTCTCAAATCCGCACTTTTAGCGTTTGGTTGCGGTTGGACTTTGAAATCCGCGTATTCATCCGCACCGTAGGTAGTAACGGAAATTAATAGAAGTAAATTTCATTACCAGCTGGCAGCAGCTGCTACCGAACCTGAAACATCTGAAAAATCGTTAAAATTAGATTAGCCCGAGATCCCCGCCATTTATTCTGTGTATTTGTTGAATTTCCAGTTTGCGTAATTTGGATTTAAGGCGAACCAAAGATTACAAGGCAGGCTCACTAGACAAGATAGGCCAAACCTCTCACATCTAATTGAATCTTCTTCGGTATCCACGTACAAAGTAATTCATCATCTGGCTGATTATGATGAATTGCCAGCTTCATGATCTGAACTAAATTTCATACCAGCTAGAAGCTGATTGGATGAGACAACTGACAGAGATAAGGCTGAGATCAAAAGAATAGAATGCATAGACTTGGATGTATTGTTATGCAACAAATCCATCACTTAAAAAATTTAATAACTTCTTTTCTCCCTCGTCTCTAGAATCCCTTCTTTTCCCTATAAAAAACTCTCTTCTCTATAATCATACCGAATCTGAGCAGATTTTTTTTTTAGTTACGTTAATCTATCTGCCGTTTAGTAATAATTTTTTTAGTTACGTTAATCTATCTGCCGTTTAGTAATTAGTTTCATGTTGTTGTTTGTAACACAGTTCACTGAAGATGATGCAGGGATTTACCGGTATGGTCTCCACCTCCTGCAACCCATATTAAGATCAATGTGGATGCCGCTCTCTCCAGTGACAAGTCGTTTGCAACAGCAGTCTAGAAATAATCATGGAGGATTTGTTGGCGCTGGTACTACTTGTGAACACATAAGTAACGATGGTAGCATCGTGTTCACAACCATTATTCGCAGTACCATTAAAATTAAAACTACTAATATAACCAAAACATATATAAAACAAAGTATAATAATTATAGGGGAAACTCTGAGCCATCGGGCTCGTCCTTGTTTTCGCATCATAGGTGCATCTATGATGATGAAACCGATGCATAATATGTTAACGAGAAAGCTAAAGGTGCGGAATATAAATGAGACATCGATTTACGTGGTTCAGCACTAAGGCCTACATCCACGGGGAGTTCGGTTTTTCACTATGTA
Organism: Papaver atlanticum; assembly: GCA_023531105.1. NCBI lineage: Eukaryota > Viridiplantae > Streptophyta > Magnoliopsida > Ranunculales > Papaveraceae > Papaver > Papaver atlanticum. Next base: position 334,594 of record JAJJMB010006973.1, on the reverse strand, counting down.
TTATATGTGATTACAAAAGATAGTCGAATGACTCTGGGTTGGGAACGAAGGTAGCAGAAGGTAAAACTCATACTTACTCTTTTACAATTTCTCTCTCCTGGACTATAGTTGTCTCTTCCTAAATTTTTTGGTCGACCTCTTCTCCCTTGGTGGAGTTGGGTATTTATAGGCTTCTTGTATGGGCCCTCTTCTCCGAGACAGCTGTTCCTTATTGTCTTGGATTCTGTGTCGATCCCGATGGTGCCTTCGTCATGTCCCGATGCCTCCAACGGTAATGTAACGTGACGATGATGTACCTCCTTCTCCTCCACAGGATATTTTACACGTACACTAAGTCTACTGCATTTAAGGAGGGTGGTTGGGGGCAGTCCGCACGCGTCAGACAACTGTTACTGCTGCTGTCCCCTCCTTGTCCGCGAGGCTCATCTCCTCCATTCATTTCGGATCTATCTTCGGATAAGGTAAAGTAGGTGTTGGGTCTTCGATGGTGCTTCGCGGCGGTCTGTCCATCCAGTACTCCTCGGTCCTCTTATCGTCGGATCTGTTCGGTGATGAACACGTGGCAGATGAAGATGATGCATGCCCCTTGGGTGCTGGATCGTGGCATCAGAACTCGATGTTTCTTTGCCCCGTGTCGTCCACGTACGATAGTTATAACACGTGGCTGGTGTAGAATTATGTGTACACACTACTCGCATCAACACAACCTTCCTTTTAGTTGCTGAAACCCATGGTTTTCTGCTGGCAATTCAATTAGCTGGTAGACTTAATGCTCTTGAAGTGATCGTGGAAGGTGACTGTCAAACGGTGGTCATGATCTTGCAGAAAAAGACCACCTTAGTCCCATGGAGAATCTCTCATCTTATTGATGAAATTAACAAGAAGGCTGCCTCCTTGAACTCAGTTGAGTTTCAATTTGTTCCAAAAAGAGTCAACAATGTGGCTCATGATCTCGCAAAGTTTGCGACTCGTCAAAATGTCCAAGATTGGTGGGCATCTTCTCAATCCCCTGACTGTATTCTTCCTCTGTTAGCTCCTAGCAGTTCTTAATTGTTTTTTTTTTGTTTTCTCTTCCTGCTTGCATGCAGACTACCAAAAAAAAAAAAAAAACAATGCAGATTTAATCTATTAAACATTTAAACCCAATTTACTGGGCATTTGTAGACATTTACGAAAGTAATAGAGGTTTAAGTGCAGTGCACTTGAAAATTTCCGCTCATTGTTAAGTTTCCGTCTGCTAAAAGGCTCTCCACATATACATTAACCACCGAACCCGACAACTGCTTAAACATATCTGTGGGGATGCCACTGATATCTATCTTCTTGAAACTCTTGTTTTTCCAATTGAAACAATACAGAGAAGAGTCATATGCGTCACCTATCGGCATATAAACTTCTTTGATCATGTGTATGATTATTTGGTCGGTTCCTAAAATGGGATGGAAGTCCAAAAACCAACTGCTATCCGATATATATGTGGAGAGCCTTTTGCCTGGGTGCCGGACAAAATGTATTCGGTGCCATATACAAATTACTTTGTGCTCCTGGGTGGCCGGACAAAATCCCAGTTCACAATTCACAAGTTGTATTTTAATGTTCCCGGCAATGAGAGAAATCTCTTCAATTGAACAAATATTTTCTTCATTTGAACAAATAGAATGTGTTACTTCTTGGGTACTGACATTCCATAAACGAATCCTATAAATTTTCTCCACCAAACAGATGACACCATTTACCGGTCCCAAAGTACTATAAGTAGTACAACGATCGGTCTCCTCGTCCCTTACAATGGTGGGAACTGAAACTGAAGATACTGCTCGGTCTCTACCTTGAACCAATAAACCAGCTGTCAAGAAAACCGATCTATGACTATCTGGGTCTTCCGAGGCAGGAACAGACCCAGTTACTAAGAGACTTGGTCGTGTTCTCGACCGAGCAAGGTGTAGATTAATAAAGTGCTCGTCTTGTTCAATCAAGAATTTCCAACGCTTGCATACGCACTTAAACCGCGTAAGTGGCTTTACTCGTAATCTGCTAAGTATCTCATTCACTATCAAGTCTTCACTGATATCGCGCTGATTACAACCATTGTCACTGCGGTTCATCTTCTCCGTGTAAACGGGATCCTCATCGTTCCTGCTATCATGTGCATTGAATATTTCATTGACACTAAAGTTAACATGGTTTGCAGCATGATCCTGCACCATTCCTCTGTGGAATCGGTTATGAACAATACTGCATGTATTCTTTAGGTTTTGCTTACAATAAGATTTAACATAAACCTAGAAACATTAATATCATCACAAATGAACCCTAGAATATATATGCAAATAATGGGGAAAAGAACAAATCAACAGGACTACAGGTAGAAAGCAAACTGATTCCTTTTCTACTCAGGAGAGGAGACAGATATTGATGATTCTTAAACAAACAAGATATATGAAAAACACTTCTCCGATCTCATTCTCAAGGGAAACTCTCCTATAGGAAATTTCCTTATCCCTGTTCAATATCTCTAAGCGTTTGACCTAAACTCTGAAAATCTCTTGTTCGTTCATTCTTTTACGCTGAAAGACGAGTCGTGTTGTTGTACATGAATTGTAAATACACCTAATTGTTTAGTTTTCCAACTTGGTTAACATAAATACAATATATATATGTGTGTGTTTACATTCCTTGGTGTGCAAGGATACAAAAGAGAAAAGGAAATAATTATCATATAATATGATAATATACCATCCCAAACAAGTTGATCCAGCAATGGGAAATAGAGGTTAGCTGTTTTCTGGGTCGACCGACCGGTGGGCCGAAAGAAGGGAGTTCCTTTTATGGCCACTTTTTTGTAGTTAGTTTTTGGTAGTTAATATTTTTCTTCTACTTTTTCGGTAGTTAATATTTTTCTTCCAAGTATATCCCTCCATTTTAGTTCAGTTATTATGACTCCTTATGTATCCTACTTTTCCAGGGGTATTATTGGCAAGCAAAGTAGAATATGTGCCTTAGAATTTACAAATTTTATCTCGTTGGAAATATTTTAAAGAGATCTACACAATAAGTACAAACAACAATATCAAAGTTTTTACGAAAAATTCGGAGGTGTTCATCCTTTTAGATACAATTTTCAATAACAAAATGCATGACCATTATGCAAATCACCACAAAGGATGCATAACACGTTACGCAGCCATATTTTGATTTATGCATCAACTAATTTTGAGTTGCAACTAATATAACGATATATATGCCTAAGCATCCCCATTAGGTATTGAGTTAGCAAACACAGTGTCCAAGCGACTGCACATGCCTTCATCTTTTGTTTTGAAAGAATATTTCGGCTTCAAAATTACGTGCATTCCTCTCAATCCGCAAAACCGAAGTCGCGGCAGCACGAACTAGAGACCAAACCGCCTTACTACTGGCAGCTAAATCAAAATAGGTTTTAGGAAATGTCCATGCCCATTTGGAAGGTGTCAGCAATGACCACACCTCGAGGGACGGAACCACTTCTAGTCCACAGATTTCAATACGTAGAGGAGGCGATGCATTTTGTCATTCGAGAGACGAAGATCATGTTTGTTTTCTCCTGACTCACCTGACTCGTCTGGATCTGACTGAAATTACTTGACCCATCTGCATCTGACACATACCTCAAAAATATGAGTCAGGAGAAACTGGGTCTGGGTTCGGTAAGTCGGTATGAACTGGTGATCGTGAAGCTTGTTCCTATGAGTCAGGGCTATTTTATTATCTGACTCAAATGGGTCCGAATCAAGGGTTAGATCTGACTCATATTGCGAGTCAGATCTGACTCAAAACAAAAAAAAAACGATCTGACATCTGACTCGAACGAATCATGGGCCGAGTCAGATTCAGACCCCGAATCAGGAGAAAACAAACATGCTCGAAGTCCGGTCCAATACGATACTATTTCAATTCCAATATAATTTAGATACACCTGACCCTCTAATTTATTACAGTATATGATTCCAGTATCGTATCCGGATTCCATTTCGACGTGCTACACACTCACCTTCCCCAGCTGTCCATGACATGAATAAACTAGTTTTCCGGCCATGAACGTGTTTCCAAATTCAAGTTCGTGAAGTAAACCTGAATATCGATTATGTTTGTAGATCATGAAATTACAACAAATTTCCAAAATCATCAAAAAGTAGTAATTTCATTGCGTTTAAGCGATGGCTAAACCACACTCCAATATGAGCTTTATTAGCTCATTCTTCACCTGCTTCCTCTTATTTGTTTTAGCATTTCATGTTCGTAAGTTGTCTTGCTTTCTCTTCCTCCTCCAAAAATTTTTGTTAATTTATTTCATTATTGAATTACTAACTTGGTTTTGCTGTTATTATTCTGTTGATGATTATAATGAGTCGGTATACACCCGCACCGGCTCATTTTTATCTATGAATACAAAATTTTAGTAATCTCAATTGCGATAACGATGAGTGCGATAAAACTTTAAAGGGGCTTCAAGTTGGGAGCAGTGGTAAAAATTTAACTCAGTGAGGGTAAATTTCAGTGGTGAATAGTACTATTTATACAGTAAAATAGATTTTTTACCATTTCGTTCTCCAGTCAAGGCACCACTACTAGTTCTTGTTTTCCATTCACTGGTTATCTCTGAAAGTGAATTGTAAGAAGACCCTTCTTCATTCATAGCTTGAATCATCAGTTTCTGAAGTTGTTTCGCTCTACTTCTCAAACGGAAACCCATGTGAGTACTGTCTTCAATTCCCGACTCCATTAACAACCTTACTAGTTTCGCAATCTCTTCCCTATCCACAACTCCATTATCATTCGCCTTCACTCTGACGGCAACTCTGATCTCTTCCTCAAGCATCGCAGTGTTACTCCGTTGTTCTGCGTATAATGGCCAAGCTATCATGGGCACACCATGGCATATGCTTTCTAATGTTGAATTCCAACCACAGTGACTTAGAAATCCACCTACCGATGAGTGACTCAGTATCTCCACTTGTGGTGCCCATGAAGGGATCAACAAGCCTACTCCACTGATCCTGTTTTGATACTCATGTGGTAGATACTCATCAGGGTTATTACCCACAGTGAAAGATGAATACTCTACTGGTTTTCGACGACCCATATGAATCGTTTTCGACTCAGTTCTAAACCCCAAGCTAACTCCGTCGTCTGCTCAGCTGATAGTATCCCCTCGCTGCCAAATGATACAAAAATCACTGAATCCTCCTGTTGCTGGTTAAGCCATGTCATATAATGTTCATCTTTCATTACATTTGCCAATGGTGCTCGAACAAGCGGACCAACCGGATATACACGTGGAGTACCTAATTGTCGTAGAATTGGATCTTCTCGCAATGCTTTAATAGTCTTAGGCTCTAGATCTTGGCTTGTGTTTAAAAGAATCCCATCAGCCAGGGGAAACCTGCTTGCATGGTGTAAGAACCACTTATACCCCTCGAACTTGCGATTCCTAACCTGCTCAACTATGTCCGCTGGTGGAAGTGGTTTACAACCAGGGATTTGAATTGGCTCTTTGAAATCAACGAACTCACCTTGCACCTGACTATCAAGTATGGGCAGATATATCATGAAGGGGAACAAATCAGCTGCAGGACAGAAGAATATATATTTAGTTATACCCGCTTTGTCAGCAATATCAAAACTGTCAGTAACAAAACAATCAGCTACCAGAACATTTACAGGGCTAAGACTAGTACTACTATCAATAGTGTCGTCGTCGACCTTCTTATCGAGACTGCTGAGAATGTAGGATTCGACATCAGGAAGAGATTCACGGATGATTCTAGTGGTACGAGTTAAAACATCAGTAGAGTCTGTTACAAAATGAGAAATGTCTCTCGACGGAAGGTGATAAACGTGAAGAGATTCGGGAAGAGGGTGTGAGTTGAGGTAATGAGATTGAGCCATAGAAGCTTCGGTTGTGTACACAAAAAACGTTACTTGGATGCCATGAAAGTTGCACAAACGTTTAGCTAGCTCAAGATGAGGAATGAGATGACTCATACCTGGACATGGAAGGATAGCTACGTGAGGATTGTTAATATTATGAGGATGTTGATCAACATTTTTAATCCTTTTCTGATCTTGGATAATTTCCATGGAGAATGAATTCGGTTATAGAAAAGCTGAAGCACTTCCACTTCTATGTCAACCCTTCCACTTCGGTTATAGAAAAGATGCCTTAGATTAGAACTGTAGCAGATAAGCTTTCTAACCCTTCCATGTCTCTGTCAGAAATATCTAATATCCAAGGCATTTAACCTGAAGCCCGCAGCCAGAAAAAACAAAACAGACATGATAGAATTTTCTTAAGCTTATCCATATGGATTAGATAACACATAGATAGGACAATAGGTGAAAGGGATTGCCACCACACATGTTAGGATAAATATTCATGCAAGTATGACAAATTAAATACATTATCTTCTGTCATTATCTTTGAAAGTGATTGTAATATTCTGATAGCAACCATATTTCATCTCTTGCGAATGCGAGTAACGTAAGTGCGAATAATAGTTAACTTCACTGTGTCTGTGCAGCACTTAAAAGCCAAAAAAGAACTGTCCGGAAAGTTTGTGCCGCTACAAGACAAACTTCTAGCATTTTGTACAATTTAATGGTGTCCAAATTTCATGGCATTTTGTACAATTTAATGGTTAAATTTCAACAGGATTTAGCAAGCTGAATTTGAATGGGAATATCTATTTTTAGAATCTCCGATTCACACCCACGTCATCTATTTTCTCTGTTTAAAAGTTGTTTTAGCATTATTAAAGATTTTATATCCTATTAGTAAATGTCAAATATATTAAACTTAATATTGATACAACAACCATTCGAGATACTTATCAAGAAAAACTTTATTTATAATCTACTGTAACTATCATTAATTTAGTAGTACAACCAAATGGATCAAATCATAAAGAAATAGGTAAATCAAGATATATACTAAATCACATATGCAAAATGATAAATTACAAAGAAGATAAATAACAAATTGATACAAGTATTTGATTCGGTTTGACATCGAACGTCCACATCCACGGGTAAATGAAAAGTAAGTATTATTATTCATTGGTGTTACAAGGTTGATGAGCTTCATTGTTAAGAATGAAGATTGAGGGTATTCAAAGAGTGAGGGTCTTGAGAGAGTGAGAGTTTATAGAGTAAATATCTTTCTTTTGTTTCTAGCCGACCAAAAAGTCTCCCCTCTCTTTTAACAGGGAAAGGGTTCCAAAGATTACTAATGTGACCTTATCTTAGCATCGAAGAACTCTTAGAGTTGATGTCACGTGACTGTTGCACCGCAGTATCTTGCTTAGGCTCTTTATCACTTGCCACTTGTCCTATGTAGATTATGGTGTTTACATCTGTGTTAACGAAATCCCCTTTCCTTTAGGTCTGCACATAGGATACATATCCAAATTGCATTGGACATGCTCTAAGTACACCCCCATATTCCTTTGGAGATGCTCATAGTAACGATATAAACGTTGCAAATATAGCAACACATTTCTGTCACAAACTGGAAAAGGGTGGCAAAATCCGTCATTTACTATACCCTTACGTGAGCGCTAAACATTTACGACATGTCCTACCGTGCATATCAACACTAAGTGAGTGCAACAGTTGAAGTTTTATTCAAATACGTTGCAACTATGCACCGCCTATATGTACTGATTATGTTTTTTTTTTCTGTTGCAGGCCTTTCGTCAGAAGTTGATTCGTACACATCCAACATTCCTATCATTTTAAAATTCTAAACATCCCCTTAATTAAATATTTTATTTAATCATCAATAGAATCGTACAAAACTTTGAATGGTAGCCTAGCAACAAGCTGGGTACCAACCCCCTTTTGAATAGCAATACCTAACCTATAGAAAAGAAATTTACTTACAACACTACTGCGGACATCATTACTAACTACGCAATTCCTCAATCTCTTAAAAAACGACAAAGTATCATCACCTAGTTCGCCCAACGTGGTAAAGGCTAGGACACCCAAACCATAGCCATGCGAAACACATTGATCTAAGTATTTGTTACGTTTTCGCAAAACAACATTGGATATAGCTTGGCCTGGTACAAAAGCACGGAAACCTTCACCTGTGAAAGGTGAGACTCCTGTAACATCCATACAAATATCCTGACCATTCTCCCAATTAAGAACAAGAATGTCAGCAGGGCACAAGTCTTTATTATCATTAGACAGAAACCCAAGAGCAGCTTCCTTACGTGCGGGCACCCCTGCTTTGTAACAGATGTCAACAATTACGTCACGTGCCAGATCATGCCAAAACTTAAGCCCAACATCCCTGGCACAATGAAGAGCGTGATCACCAAAAATATCCATGGGTGTATTACGGCTGAAGCATAGGTCACCTTTGACAAACAAGGGGATACCAAGGCGGTAGCAAACTACGGCTCTAAATTGTCTTGGTCCAAGACATAGATTCGTACCACTAATGGGTACGGAAAAAAAAGTAATCGTGAGCATGCTTAACACGGTTGCACTGCCACAAAATGGAATATCTTGCAGACATAGAGAATTGGTTTGGGATTTGCTTCTTAACTGCGTCAAAATAAGTGACTGCTAGGGAGTGCATAGAAGTGGGGGCAGTATGATCGACGCAATAGTTAAAAGGTAAACCACATACCTGGATGAAGTTCTGAAGAGCCGCCTGATAAGCAGAACCTTTGTCTGAAAAAAATAAGTTACCAAGAATCACCTTTTGAACCGAGACCGTCTGGCTCTGAGAAGCTAGGTAACAATAATTACGAGTGTCTGCCATGGTGTAAATGACAAGGCCATTCCTTGATAGGAAGAGTAGCAATTCGCTGCTGCAAAGGCCTAAAACCTGACCCATCACCTGTGATCAGAAGTCTCAAATACTGATCACATTCAGTTCAGTGGCCTTTTGTAAAGCTGCAGGGTTGGTAGTGCGCATAGCAAAGTACAATCTGGACACATCGGTGCAGTTGCGAAGTAATAACATCTCACTCTGAGGGTCTTTAAGTTTTTTGATAACAAACATTAGCCGGATAGTCTTGTTAACTCTAGCCAACACCATATCACTAATAAAATTCAAATCTAAACTCACAGGACTCCAAGAAGTTTAACACCATTAGTCGGTCTGCCAATATCACGAGGGAAAACATCTTCATCAAAGCTTCTAGGATCAGCGGTCGGCCAAAAGACCTCCGTCTTCTTTATGTTGAGATGTAAACCTCTACATGGGCTCTCAAATTCTATAATACTCTGAGCTTTAGCCACCTCAAGAAGGTCCCCAATAATAGTCCCATCATCAAGATACCAGGCATGCAAATCAAGATTGCACTGAGAGGCAATGGATTTCACCAGAGTGTGGAGCGTCAAGGAAAACAACAACGGACCGAGTGGATCCCCTTGTTGAACACCCAGTGCCGAGGATAGAATATATTGATCATAATAAAGTCTAGCAGGCCTACCATAAGAAAATTCCACCCAACGTGAAATACCTCGACAATGGAGTCGAACTTCCTTAATGAGATGAGACCAGCACACCATATTGAACGCATTCGAAAATTCAACGAGCAGCATTGACATATTTGCGGACTGACCTTTCAAACCCAGCAAGCTATTTACAGCGTGTAAAATACTCTCACCTCCAACGAGCCTTCTTGTGTATAGTCTGTGTACGGTTAAATGCAAGTGGTACTTGAGTTGAGAGTGTCTTATATAACCATCATCAAAGTCACCGTAGTTGTGTTCATTCATATTCAAAGTTGCTAGAGCAGTTTCCTAGAACTAAACTTGGTCGGAACATGGTTCTATATTCAGAATTATTATCATACTTCCTTCCTTGGATATATGACACAATTTATATTTTAGGTCAGGCATTACTATCAAGTGAAGAGTATGCCTAAGGAGTTCACTAACTTGGGAATGTTTTTTCTTATATAACATTGTTTAATTTCTTATTTAAGTTATCTTGTATGTGCATTAGTCTACATGAAGCATATTACTTGAAAGTTGTATTATTACTCTTCTGATTTTGTATGTATTGCTCCCTAATAATTTAATATCTTATTAGTTTGCTACTTAGACTACAAAAATTTCTAGATGGGGTTTTTGTTGTCGGTGTTCTCGAGCACCTGTTTCCTCCATAATCACAGTTACTGTTATTACGACTTCAAGTTGTTGGTATTCTAGCAGTCTCATCTGTTTGTGAACGTTCATAAGCATTAGTAGTTTATATTTGGTGTCTACCACCACTTAAGGCATGACAAGGTTGCATGGTACCCTAGTTTGATGTATACTGGGCTACTGGCCACTAATTTGAATTTTATTGTGGTAACCCCATTATATTTACGAGCTTGAATAAATTGAGTCATTATGCAACATTTCTCTCATCAAGTTAATGTTCTTAAGGGTCGTATTGGCACTGCGCCTGAACTAGGTTAGCCTACTACTCCCTAACTGGTCCTTGAATTAAATCCAAATCTTAGATTAAGTCTAAGAAAAATTATGTCTTATTCGCTTATAACTAGCCTGAGTTCTATACATGAGACCATTAAGGGACTGAATAATGATTTTTTTTTAGTAGTAGGGGGTTGATGAGGTGTTTGTTCAAATACTTTTTAACTGCCCAAGTCTGTTAGACCTGCTAGCATATTAAGGTGAAGTCGATAACATATCTTGCTTAGCATACACTTTTTGGCTGAAAATGAACCCCTCGTATTCTGGAGTACCTCCCCCAAAATAAAATGCTTTACATCTTTAAAGTCATGTATATATGCTTGTACATTTTTCGTAACTCCAATTATTTATTCTTGATATCATTATGTCCTTACTATGGTCTTATTGGTTGTTAGACCGACGATGGGACAGCGCCACCATTCTCTATTCTCAAAAGTGCAATACTGGAAAATCCAATTGCAAACCTGCTTCTCTTTTCATGTGTGCCTTCTAACATTATTCACGAGAGAGCTGCACTATCATGGTCCCAGGGTCATGCTCGAGGTAATAAACTTTTAATAATCAAGATATTAAGTTAAGTTTGTGAAACATTATTTCTTACTGTAGTGTGGGCGCTAACTCCTTAGGAATGCTTTAAGAATGTAATGCCCTTAAATGAAGGGGTCCAAGTGGATGAACATACTGTATGTAGTATTAATTCTTTTCTTTAATGTCAATTTTGTTCATCCGCTTCGGATTACTCATTTTGTTTTGGTCTCTCTTGGCTGTATGTTTTGATGACACCCTTAATTCCCTTTACCTCTGTCGCTTTAAGCATGTTTGATATTCCCACTGAATTCTCTACCAGTGGGTACCTAACTATTTAATGTTAATTAGATTCTCACCAAGTTTTCTGACCTTTGTATGCTTTTCTTTGCAGTGGCTTACATCATTGAAGCTTGGATCTTTGGAAGGTCGTCATCCTTCACTGGAAGATGTAAAGAAAAAGGCAGTTGCACTTGGACATGTTAATTTTAGTACACCGCCAAATGATGAAAATTATGAAGTCTTTATCGACGAAATCATAAATAGCAACTTGGGGATGGAATACTTGGAGATATTGATCTCGGCAAGACGATTGAACGGCCAAAGAAATGCGTAACTCGTGCACTTGGATGTTAAATCACACTATTTTTGTTTTCTTTTGTTTTTTCTTCTTCTTCGTTGTTTGGATTTTTCTTCTTCTTTGTTGTTTCGAACATGAAGTAGCTTATGTTTTCGAATTTAGAGATGTTTGGTTTGTCAAGTTGTTAACTGAAATTAAAGTTAAATTTTAATAGAATGGGTTACAGTTGCTTACAAGATTCATTTGCTTGCAAGATTCATATGTTGGAACAAGAAAAAGAAAAAGAAAAAAGAGAAAAAAAATAAATTCTTATAGACTCAATCAGATTTTGGATGAAACTGACTCAATTGAATCAGATTAGGCTGAATCTCTGATTATAAAATTTGGACAATCGATTTTAGTTGTTATTTTTGGACAAACAAAATTCGTTGTTAATTTTGGACGAAAACGAACCGTCCTATAATAAATAGTACACCAAAAATATGACAGACTTTAGGACGGTTCGTATTTGTTGTATAACTCTGTTTTCGACAGTTTTCTTCTGTCCTAAATCCCACGTTTTGGATTAGTGTGTCTTGTGCTATTTGATTGTTTGTCCATGTATAGGAATCGCCTCGGAAGCCCAAATCCATAAGTCCCATCTGGTCCATCATTGTGAGTAGAGGTTGTGTTTGAGCATAAGTTACTTGTGTTCCTCTTTTTTTCTCTGATTGATCCAGAACGTCATTGAAATCTCCTAGAAAAAGCCATGGCATAGCTGGATTGATGTCGTTGAAGATTGATGGGAAGTCTTTCCAGAAGTTTTTCCTTATATCTGGGTGTGGTGGTCCATAAATACCTGTGCACATCCAGGGTTGTTCAGGGGGTGATGGAGTGACTAAAGCGTGGATGTAGTTTTGTGAGTGAAGTAATATTTGAATATTGAGGTTATCCTTCCACATTAGGCAAAGACCTCCTCTCCTTCCAATTTTATGGACAGAGAAGTGATTATGGAATTGAAGAGATTGAGCTAGGCCTAGCATATGATGGTAATTTTCTAGAGTTTCGGAAAGGAATATGATGTTGGGTTTATGGAGAGACACTAGCCCTCTTAGGTGTTGTATAGTTGGTGGTTGGTTTATTCCTTGAAAATTCCAAGCTAGGAAAGTCATTACCAAGGTAGGTGCGAAGATTATATGGGCATGGTGACTTCAGTTATGAAAATGGTTCAAGTTCATTCCAAGAAAGATTTTGGTTAATTGAGTTATGAATGAGGTGAGAGAAAAAGGGGAAGCTGAGGTAGTTGCTTTGAGGGTAAAAAAGTTGTAGTCTTAGCACTTGGAACAATTCCTTTGGTTCGTATTCCAAACAGTGAAGGAACAACAAATCTGTTTGGTAACAACTCTTTTCAAACAACGTGATATGAGTTTGAAAAAAGGCTCTTCCGTTTATCCCAATAAACTCCTTTGTCGGGTTCTTAGATATATTTATTCAACAACTACCAAAGTAATTGTTTAGACTATGCAATCAATACTATGAATCACAAAGAAATGTATTGATGCCGATCTACACAACTAATCAATCAAGGTTTTCACAAAGATAAACCGATTATAGTTGGATCCCTCCATCCGATCAAGTTTTGTGCACAACAAAGATTATGAACTCAAATAAGAAATCTACTTTGTCTTCAAATCTTTTTTAGATCTTCAATAAACACCTGCACACAAACAAATTGAATCTCTTGTTATCAATCACACATAGAACGGAGTCTTTTAACAATGGATTATCACAAGACGTCTTTAGATCTACAAACAGTTCTAAAGATCCCCGTCGGTACTTCGATCTAGTTTGAGTGAATCTTATATCAGAAGAGAAGATTCTCATGCATAAACAAACTAGGTGCAATCAAAGTTCAACAACCGTTAGTCAATCAAATGAATCGAAAACTAATAATAAACTGCAATTATCTAGTTTCCCACCAACGGTACTCGTAGAGCTTCTCAATCCCAAAGAAGTCTTTAAAACAAGAGGTCGTAAGAGATTTCGCCTAATTAAGGTACTTTCCTCTCCGAATAGATGGCTCCACCAGTAACAACACAGCTAGGTAGTTTTGCTGGCTCTGAGGATTAGTTTGCTCGTAATGCAAACTTCAGTATTTATAGACCAAGGAAGTTTGGACACCAAGGAATTTCCAAATTCGAATATTCTCAAAGATACGCAATAAAGTCCAAATCGGTTTTCATGATTCCTGGAAATGCTCTGTCCAAATATTGACCGAAATATCAGTAGAAAATATCCAATTAGTAAATGCACATTACCAATTTTTATTTTCTAAAGATATGCATTTAATTGCTGGGAATTAAAAGCATATAAAACTAAAAACCTTAATTAAAAGATTCTCAATTTATTTCGATCCGGGATTCTCCTTTAGTTATTAAGGAATATCTTTGAACAATAAAAGATAAGAATTACTGCACATGTTCAAAGTATGTCGACATCTTTACTTTGTAAATCCTTTTTCATATTTACAATATTGGAACCAATTTACCACACTTCCAAACGAGTTTAGAATTGGTTCATCTGACTTCTAAGAACTATGTGATTGATTATCCTATCAAATCACCAATCATAGGTTTAACGGTTCTACCAAAACAAGTTTCGGTTCTACCTCCATGTGGGTACTAGGATCAGTCACACTAGTTACCAAAAGTTGGTTGACTAGGTACTAGGATCGGTTACCACATATTTATGGTATTTAACTTGTAATCGGTTGCACAAGTAATAGGATAGGTTACCAATTACTAAGACTTGTTGCACCTCTTACAAGGATCGATTCCACATACTTGTGATCGGTTGCACCTCTTACTAGGATCGGTTCCCCAATGTCTAGAGTTGGTCATACCAATTACAACATATCGATCATACCATCTCAGGTGATTACTTAAGATCGGTTTCACTAATAAAAGTCATACCAATACAAAAGTCAGGCATTATGAATAGTTTTACCAAGATACATAAACAAGTTATGAGTGGTTATACTAAACACATATTGGTAATCCAAAGATTTGCAATGAATAACAATACCAATAAGCCTAGTGATTTCCCTTTCGATTCACAAAACAAGTTTATGAATTGTACTTCCTTTAAACGAATGTAAAACATTGTTTCCTAGGACGAAATCTTCACCCATACCCATACATAATCACAATAGCATTCATATGATCATGTCGATGTCTTATATACAAAGTTTAATGGTTAAGCAATAAACCTCGTATTGTATTCCTTAATACTATGTCTAACTAGAGTATCATACACAGCTTCGCAGTTATGTTTTCAATATGCACGACTTGAAAGATACATTAGGAATGAAAAAGTTCAAGTCAAATATTAATAACCTAAAGAGGGAGGATGATGTCGTCGTTGTAGCTCTTTACTTCTTCACATTCTTTAAGTCTTCACGTAATACTTGTAAGTCTCATATCCTAGTAACTTTCTAGCTAACCTATACGAAGTTTAATCTAGTAAATAATCAAGCGACTCTTTAAATGAGTTTTGATTCACTAAAATATGACAACCAAACTTGACATACCAACGCTTGGTGGGTTCAACCGAGTTATGCTCTAACAAAGATACTAGTTTACACACAGGACCAGCAATTAGGAGGGAACTACCAGCTCAATACATTAGAAACTATAGTTGCAGAGATAAGCATAAGGACTAGAACGGGGATCAGAAAACTAAAGTTTTAGTAGATACATACAATACCAAAGATATATGTTATATTATACAAATCGAGCAAGCAAAAAAGGTGTAGGACACCAGATCAACCTAGATACTAATGCTGAAAAAGCTTAAGAAGATTATTAAACATAAAGTGGGGGAAACTATTAAAAGGGAAAGAAACCAAATGAGATAGATATATCCACCGGCCCATTGAAAGTGTCACTGTTGCATTGGTGTTGCTGATCATAAATGGAATCTGGTGTTTTCATTAATTAGAAGTTGTAGGTGCTGATGCAGTGATGTAATTTTGAAGTTGTAGTAAAAATGATTCGAACTCTTAGACTTGTGAAGATTCGAGTTTTTAAATTTAATAAAAATATACAATAATATTACAAATGGTGCAAGAGGTACTGGAACTAAGGATTCGGCCAATCTTCATAACATAAGGTTCAATTATTTATTCTCAACAATTTTAGCTCAAGAAATGTAAACATGGACTCTTATTTTTGCCAAGGTAGATTCTAAAAACATTAGTTATAAATCAAAATCTAAGCAAGCATTACCCATCTAATAAAATAATAACTAATTAATCAAAATCATATTTCAATTAGTATTAGTGCAAAAGTTATAAAAAAGAATAAAATAAATTTACCCATGTATGAAGTTCGGCCTCCTCCGTCGTCCCAGTGTTGGGGTTTAACTCATCATGTCGAAAACACACTCAAAATATGTATTCATGGCTCAAAAAGTGTTTACAAGAAGAGAAAATAATGGAACAGGAAATCTGCAACAGCACAGGTGCGTTACAGACCGACTGTTTCAACTCTCAACTGTTATGATGAAGATAATCGTTACAAATCTGAAGATAAATGTTGCAGAAGAGGATGAAGAAACAGTTACAAGGAGAATAAATGTTGCAAACCAGTTGAAGAAACTGTTACAACCAGTTGAAGAAACCGTCACTGTTTCCCTGTTCTTAACGAGCAGCAGCAGCAACAACAACAGAGTTCTGAAAACTCTTGATTCACGCCTCCTGAGCTCTCCTCTCGACCCCAAACTCTCGACTCCCCTTCTATATGACCTGGGTAATCTATTTATACCCGAAAGATGCATCGAATCTCCTCCATAACTTCAAAAAATCCTCTCTTTATTATTTTTATTCTCACGGCAATAATTTCCTGTTTTAGCTTCTCCACGCGTTTGAAGGCTGATTAATCTCCAAATATAACTTATTTACGCTCCAAACTGTTGCTCTAGTCATCATACACATTCAGAACACGTTAAAATTCTCCAAAACTCATGCAATCCCGTGAAATATTTCTCTCATGCACGTGCTGCCCTGTTTTGCTCCATGACACGATTCAGCCAATTCTTATCCAAACGAACACCCATACCATCTTTCTATAGTCATATCACGTCTACCCACTAAGTTTCAGGGATTGAATCTCACTAAATCACGTCCAAACATCCGATCGAAATTCTGCCAGAGAAGAAATGGTTTCCCGCCAAAATTTATTTTTTGAATTTGAGAAGAAGATGTCTTCCCCTTAATCCTGCACGGGTGTCCCTTTAGCACTTGTTTTATGGGGTGCAAATCACCACTTTTTGAGCCAATTTTTCCGCAAGAGCTTATTCCCTAGAAAAGACTTAAAACAACTTTATTAGAAATAAAATGAGTCCCAGATAATGTAGTTATGGGTGAAAATGCGTCACACTTACGTGCTTATCATGCAGGTGCTGAATGCGAAGAGGTTTCTCCAGGTGATGCATTGTATAAATTGTAGGTGAAAGTGCTGGAAGAGGATGCACAGAATGGTTGGTTTATGTTGTCTAGCTTGAGTCTTTTCGCAGGTTGATAAAGAGCCATCCAGTGTTTTGATTCTTCAACAGTGACTTGTCGAGAAGAGTTTGGACCTGTCGAAGAGCCAATCCCAGTATTGAGGATGAAAACTTGATGTTCAGGGTTGAGTCTCTTAAGAGAAGGGCTTGGCATATAAGCATCCGAAATGAGTTCATTTTCTTCAATGCCTGAGACAAGGAATCTTGAAGGGATGAATGATTGCTGCATTTCAGAAGACTGAGATGGTTGCTGGGGAGGCATAGGAACTTGCTCAAAGCCATGTTCTTCAATTAAGAAGCTGTTTTCTTCAACTAGCCATTCTGCTGAGATGGTTCCTTGTGAATCTGAAGAGCTTGAGAGTGGAACCCAACTTGATTGTACTCTTCGCCAAGACTAAGATAAGGATATTTTATAATGATGCTGCACGTAGATAAGCATATATATATATATATATATTATAAAAATAAGTGGTGTTTGTGTATCTTTACAATTACAACCATCGATTTCGTCATCCGGTGGCTAGGATCGCTCGGTTATATGTTTTATATAAAAGAATATGGCCGTCCGTCCGATCCCTTGATATTTTATTATTTTGGAAGGTATTGATTATGCCGCGGCCCAGACCAAACCAACATTGATTGCCGATTTTCTTGGTTCGCACCAACAAAGGTGACCGCACCAAAACTTCTTCGGTTTCCTGATATAACTATTTTCCCATTAGTATACGGGTTTCCTAAATCAGCATACCGAGATTTATAAAAAGGAATTTCTGGACATGAGCAACACCGAAAATTTAGTCACGAGTTTAGGAAGTGTGGAAATCTGTTTTTTTTTCTTTTGAAAAAGCAAATCTGTTATTATTGCCATGAGATTGTGAAAGAAGCATAAATATGAAACAGTACAAGGTTAGCAATTTTGGAGAAAATAAAAATGGAGCAGGGCGTCTTCCACCTTCAACAGCGCCACCTTATCCGTCACCATTAACACCACCACCAACTCTTCACAATCATCTTAAACTTCACCACATCAACATCACCTACCACTGCATACCACCAGCAACACTAAGTTTGGGGTTTAAAAATTAGAAGACATGTAACAGATTTATTTATTTTTTGCAAGAATCTATAATGCATAAGAGGATCCAAAATTGTTCATCGCTTCTTTACGAACAAGCTAGCACACAAGATAGCACACTTGCGCTTGCGTAAGAATAATCAGAAAAGAAAAGCAAGCGTATATAAATAAAGATATAAGGACATTTTTTGGGAGATATATAATCCAATGGCTGAGATCGTGCTAGCTTATAATGCTTGCCTAAACTGTCGCGTGGGACAACATTACCATTAAGGTATACCATGAACTGCCATCGTCATCGAATACCATGAAACTAATATTCATCACAACATCAGTAGTATAATTAATAATCCATAGAATATATGCATGTTAGATGTTGCATGAGTATTATACTGCCTCTTGGTCATTAGCAAGCAATGTACTTTTCTCGATTGATGATGCATTAGTTAATGTTGATATATATCCATATTAGAGTTGTTATATATTTCGTATCGTAAAAAAAAAAGATTTGTTATATATTATTATTATTACCTAGCAGAATATAGGTATATTAGGATTACATATGTTGCTTAACAAAATTAACCTTAACTTAGCCAAAATCCTAAACACGACTAATCTTAATCTTAGATTTACCAGTGAATAATTTTCCTAATATAAATCGATTTCATAAACTTAATTTTTTAACTAAACGGACTCACCTTCATGCCAAATATTAGTTGAGGGGCCATGGACGGGGCTATAGGCCCGACTAATTTTACCAGACTAACAAAACACCATATTTATAGGCTCAACTCTCTAAATTTAACCTAACCACAGCAAGTCTTAATTTGAGAACTACATTTGACCAACGGCCGGGACCTACCCGACCAGCAAAATATCGGGGCAGCAGGCCCTGTTAATGTATATGATCAATTAGAATTATACCTAAGGTTTGCCCGACTAAGTATCCTAATTTAATTAGATTTCCTATTGTAATTTAATTTTCCTTAATGCCATATACAAAAGGCCATATACTAATACAATTTCAGGGGTTACGGCCGGCCTATAAGCCCCGGCTAATATGACACGTCCAACATAACGCTAAGGCATGCTTAAGAGGCCACGGACGGGGCTGTAAGCCCCGGCTAATTTGATCCGACCAACAAAACACTAAGGCATCCTTAGGGGCCACGACCGGGGCTGTAAGCCCGGCTAATTTTACCTGACCCCTGCTAATTTGACACGACTAACAAAACACTACGACATACTTAAGAGGCCACGGCTGGGGGCTGTAAGCCCCGACTAATTGGACACGTCCAACAAAACACTAGGGCATGCTTAAGAGGCCACGACCGGGGCTGTAAGCCCCGCCTAATATGACACAACCAACAAAACGCTAAGGCATGCTTAAAAGGTCACGGCCGGGCTGTAAGCCCCAACTAATTTGACCCGACCAACAAAACACTAAGGCATCCTTAGGGGCCACGGCAGGGGACCCGATCAACAAAACACTAAGCCATCCTCAGGGGCCTCAGCCATTACGGTCGCAGGCCTCAACTAACTTATATGCTCGTTTGACACTTCTAACCTAATGATTTTTGTTAATAACTAAAATTTTATGGGAGAATGCTGAAAACAAAAAATCGAATTCCAAGGGGAATACTACCTAATGAAGTTTTCTTTCACACTGAAAACAATTTAAAACTATAAAAAGAAGTAATTATACAATAATTCATTGTCCAATGAGAGCTAGAGAGACAGACAGTTATGCCTTATTTTAGTGATTAACAAGATCATCATGGTTTCTTGTTCTATAAATTCTATAATTTATCAGTGTTATCGCTTTAAAGATGGGATTAAGATTTTGCGACGATATTCACCAAGAGCCCACAATGGAAAAGCATTTCGATATGCCGCATAATGCAACATACCATTCCTCTTAAAAGCTCCGGTCATTTCCTGTTAAAACAAAATGATAGAAAATTTTATTTTCGTAACATGATAGGTTCAATATGTTTAGAATGGGATTTGGCAATCTGTTCATTTCTGCGTGTAGACTCAGACGTCTAACTAATGATGCATGTAGAATTTTTCTGATTAGTCCACTCAGAATGCGTTAAATGCATAAAGAAGTTTACCTGTTGGGGAAAATCCCCGTTCTCCATTTGATTATTAATCAGTAGTTTGGCTGCCCGATGAAGAGGAGTAGAATCCCTTTCATCCTATTTTGTAAGAAACAGCATGAAAAATCAGACTCAGTTTTTAGTTCATTTTTTTTCTTTACAATTGTAAAACATAATTTTTTAAATCTGAAATTACCTGACCACCTTGAATAAGAGCCATCAAAGCCCACGCAGTTTGAACAAAGTTTATTTTATTATTTTCCAAAGGTATATATTCCTGCAAATTTTAACAAGCATAAAAGTTGTCATATGCATTACCTAGTGCCAACTAGCAACCTACAAAAATATGAAGTTTTATAGTGTTTTTTTTTTTTTTTTTTTTTTTTTTTTTTTTTGTTGTGATTGTAGTTACTTGTTATAATACCTTCTTCCGACACGAAAGATAACTCTCTCCCCAACCACCGGATTGTCTCTGTATAGACAGCAAAAAGTCACAAGCTTTAAGAACAGTTTTGCTATTTTTGTAGCTTTTCCCGGCTGCTGCTAGACCTCGTAGTGCCCACCAAGACCCATAGATAAAACAAACTCCCCAAACTCCATACCTTCGGATAAAAACATTACAGGCGAATAGTATCATGGATGTAACAAGACTCCTCAAATAAAAATTCATAAATGAAAGTTGAACACATGGGTATAGATAGAGAATGCGTCCCGAATTGATAACTAGATGAAGCACTTCTACTTTTATTTTTATTTTGTTTTTGACAAAGATAAGATATTTGAATTGGTGCAATTTCATATAGATTATTTCTACAATTAATATTTTCATGTCATATTTCATTAAATAATTTTTACCATGAACCATCGGGATTTTGTTGATTTTCAAGGAAGTTTACAGCTTTAGCAACAGCATATTCTATTTCACTCTTTCGATAATTAGGATGCAACTCCGTAAATATCACCAAGGCATGAAGTGCCGAGGCAGTGCACTCAACTGATCTGAAAGTAGCTATTAAGGTTAGTACTAATTTTATATTCTAATCATATTGATAGAATGATTGCATAAGAGAGTATATAATAATAATTATAAAAGCTTACTCCAGCTCAACAACAATGTCTCGGAATAATTCGGTTGGATTAAGAACCTAAAAGAAAACAAAAACAGTTTCCATCATTGCGAATTCTGTTGGATTAAGAAACAAAAAAAAAAAAAAAAAAAAAATTATTATACAAAAATTATATTTATCCCACGGTAAAACTCATTGGCAAACCTATTTTTATATGCTAGTTCTAGTGGGACGCATGTTTACTTGTTCCAAACGGGCTAAGGGGATCAGTTATTCCAGAACAGAAAAAAATAAAGCAATTCTGACCGTGGGTCTAATTAGTTAAACCATACAGGCCAAACGTATACCTCCAACCACTTTGGAGCTTTTGCCGGCTCCCATGCAGCCACACCACCATTGACACTCTTAAATTATCATATAATATCATTAGAATATAAATTAATTTCAAAATTGAAGATACATAATGAAACGGTTGGAGGTCAATCAGGATGATTTACTTGTAGGGGAAGGAGGAGATCAACAGTATCGTATAGACGATCATTGGCCATTTTCTCACCTACAATTTCAGGCCGCAATTGGGATAGGAGGAGGCAACTCTGTCAAATACTCAAATATTAAGCGCTGATAGGAGTATTAATTACGTTCAACAAAGAAACTGATTGATAGACTTTAGTCTTTAGATATAACCGATCAAATAAAAAAAAAATAGCATGGAAAATATAAAAGAAAAATATTTCTAGCCCATCACCAAAAAAAAATAGCATGGAAAATATAAAAGAAAAATAGCATGGGTTTAGTCTTTAGATAACATATTTTCCATGCTATTTTTATGAAAAATATATTTTCCATGCTAATTTTTTTATCGATCCAAAAAAAAAAAAAAAAAAAAAAATGAAGAAAATACTAAATTACCTAACCTGCCGAAAAATCCAGAAAAATGCACACATCACCAATGAGTACATTAGTTACCAAAGAACTGGTTATCTAGTTTAGTGGAACTCAAATAAATTCCATAGATAACATATGCTGGTTAGCACTTAACAACAAACACAAAACTCTAAAACTTACTACTAGTCCTTCTGAGGTACAATCTGAAACTTGCCACCCATGATCTTGATCTGAGAAAGTCCATGCTCCTTTGCTAGTGTAGCGGTACATGCTTCGGAAGTCACCAGAGGGATTATCTTTAACCTTATTCACATATAATTGGTAATACATGAGTGTGGGTATCATTTTTTTTTGTTTTTTTTTTTTTGTTTACGATAGTCGATAGACGTATACATCTCATTTGGAAGTGTAGAAACAACGTCATTTTCAACGATTGCTGGATCAAATCATCAAATATTAAGTGAAAATTCAAGCTATTCCTGGAGCCAACACACTAAGGCTTCTAAAGGTATATCTCTCGACAATCGTATAGCTTGGAATTGTTGGGGTTTTCTATGGCTGTTATTTTGGTCTGAAATTGACCTTGTATATGGCTCTTTAGAGCTTTGCTTCCTTTGTAGCACTCTTTTTTGTGCTTCTTTTCCGTGCTTTTTCTTTTTTCTTCTCCTTTTTTTCTTTTATTTTCTTTCTTCTATGTATTGGATCCTTTCTTTCTAATACATTTAACCTTTCTCCTCAAAAAAAAAAAAAAAAGTGTTGGGGTTTTCTTGCCTTAGATTGGTTGATATGTGCATGTACTTAATAGTTAACACCTTTCTTGTCCTTATAAAAGAACCTGATTATAAGGACGAAAAAAAATGTAAATGATGGGTACGAACCTGTGAAGCTTTTATGAAATCGTGTCCTTTCTTTAGAGTATCACCAATTTCTTCGGTGAGATCACTAGTTATAAGTGCTTGAACAATAAAACTAGCATCCCACATTTGACTTCCAAAGCTCTACAAATTAATATCAATAAAATAATTATGCAGGTGTAAACCGATATGTGAATGAAATATATGTGAGTAATAGGTAACTGTATGAGACATATTAAACTTGTAATTAATAATTGTTACAAACCTGCATTTTTAGACCATCTTCAGCAACCCACAAGTAATCAGGGATCCTGGCGAGATGTTTTTTAAATGCATCAGAGTTGGGATCTTCAGCCCAACGAGCAAGCATACACAGGGACTGTGTAGGTTTATCCTTTTATTAGTGATCCTTAAACCCTGAAGAAAACATACATAGGAGTAGTTCTACCCTTACCTTTTCCACAGAACCGATGGTGATGTAGCGACTATTCTCGTCTTCGTAATGAATGTGCTTCATTGTTAATTTCAAATCCCTCTCTCGTATTAAAGAACCAGGCCACCAACTTAAAAATGGCTCCATAACAAAGTGTAAAGAATCCCATACCAAATCCTGGACCCAGGGATGAGGGTAATAGAGATCCTCCTGGAATACATATACATATGGTCACAATAAGCTTACAGTTTCAAGACTCTGAAATCAGGTAGAAAAGAGTCATTTAATTTTGCATATATGTGAAAGTGCAATTGAAAATAAAATCTCGATTAATATTAATAACCAACCTTGGCACAAGCGTGACGACACTTAGTCCAGTTTATTTCGTTGTAAGGTTGAATATGAAGCTCTTCTCTTAAGGATATAATGAGATCCGTGATAGGACCAACAAACCGTTTTCCATATAAATATGACATTGGCATGTATACCAATCGACAGAAACACCACATGTTGCCTAGATATATTAATTGATAAGTAAATACATTTGTGATCTTGATGAAAGCCACTATATAATACTTGTTTCATTAGTAGTGGCATATTACGAACCAGGATGTGCAGGCACAATGGAAGGTAGAAGCCAAAATTCAGGTGGCATTGGATTGCACCCAGACCAATCATAAACTCCAAGTATCTGCGTTACATGACAGAAAAAAACGTACCAGTCATGATTTAAAGGAGGAAACAATTTTATAAGCTTTAACTCATCTAAGTTTTCAAGCTCCAAGAACATGAGGAACCTTGGTTGGAACTAAAGACAAATCAGTTCTCTGAGTATCATTGATGACATTATTCATTGGAAATATCTCTGTAGATAGATCAAAACTAGAAAAATAATTAGTCATTGGAAATATCTACTTAGATCAATCAAAACTAGAAAAATAAGAGTCCAAATTTGTTCACACTCTTCTAACAAGTGTATATTTCACATATTTTTCTGATTGGTTGATTATTTAAGTGATGGCCCAATTTACCCTCCATGTTTAGAATCATGATCCTCGTTACATAACTTCCTAAATTAAATCTAGGATAGAGATTGAAATGTTATGTGCACACTCGTTAAGGAGTGTGCACATATTCGGACTCGCAAGTCCCAAAAAAAGGGAGTAAGTGAGAATTTGGAGCGATGAGTCCGTTCTATCTTGGGTAAGTACTCCGGAGTACACAAATCTGGGCCACAGCCTTATCTAGGCTAACTTGTTCACATTCTATTTTTATGTTATAGGAACTCCCTCAATACCATTTTAGTTGCATAAATATGTTGTTTTTTTAATCCCCTTTCGCTTGCTTATTTTCCCTACAATTTCATAATTTATCTTTACCTTAACATCAATCAGTAACTCTGGAACTTATGAAGTTTCAACTTTAAATACTAACACTCTCATTACAACTTTAAACTCATTTTAGTCAAAATACGATTAGTGTGGTTTTAATTATAGTTTATGAAAATTCCTTATCTTGGTGTAAGCAAACAAGAAGCATGGCATGGGAAACAAATTAATGGGCTATATCATTCTACATTTTAATGTAATATTCTCTTCAAAATTGTTATTCTAAACTCATACTTCGCATGCTCCAGTTCCGGCAGTGGATAATGGTGGTTCTGCCTCTCTGTTGACTGAAACATTGTTTGATTTTACTTCGGAGGAACGGATGTGGTAACTCCTTGTCTAATTTGTTGAAAGGGTGAATGATGGTCAAAATTTTTGCTGCGTAACTGCAAATGAACCACAAGGTTATCTTCCAAGGGACTTTGAGTTTTGAAGATTTCAATTATGTGAATTTTCTAATTTAAGGTTCAAGAACGTCTACTTCATTATCATTCAAGTATATTTTTTTTTTTTAATCTTTTTGCTGATGTTTGCCCAACATGTATAAAATGTAATCAAAATGTTTAAAAGGCGTAGTATGTACCGAAAGCCAAGTCTTTCCCCAAGATGGTATTAACGTTACACCTCCATGATCCAGAATCCATTTCCGTGCCCTTGCGCAAGCATTGTCTTTACCGCCGTCTGGTCCCTCCCCTAACATCCTCATACAAATGTAGTTTAGGGCAGTGCCAAACATGGTACTATGACCCTCAATGTGAATTCCATAACCTCCATCTTCATTCTGAAATATAAAAAATGTGGTAGTTCATTTTTAGTTAGCATGCTTTGTCCGTTTATGTACATATGATTTGTACGCACCTGATGACAGTAAATGTATCGAAGAGCTTCTTTTATATGTTCAGATGACAAAATTGTATTCAAAGTCCCAGTAATTTTTAGTGCAAAAACCTGCCATTACAACTTATAAGTACAATTGCCGACCAAATCTGGTAAAGAAAGGAGAAAAAAAATAAAGAAAAACTCACAAGGGGTGGCATAAAAAATGTAGGGCCACCGATTTCAGCTCCCCAATGACCACCATCTAACTGGATCGCTGACAGAAATCGGACAGCTCTCCTTAATGTGGTCGTCATTGCCTCAGAAGTGATGTCCTCCTCATCACCTATCTTGACTGCTGGTAAACTTAAATCTATCTCGTCTCTATTTTCTCTCAATCTCTGTAAAATATAGATCAGAATAAGCACAAATGACGAGCTTTAATCCCTGTTTACAAATGGATTCATCAGGGCATGTCATAAATGCATATACAGATCCACTGCTAAAAGACGGTCGTTTACCTGTAAACGCAACAGGACATCCCCAGCAGCCTGTACTTTGAATCGGTTCTCAAAGAATTCTGCTCGAGCTTTTTCAACCTCAGCCCGATCTTCAGTGGTACCAGCATCAGGATCAAATTCCCAAGTTTGCCTTCCTGCAAAATTATTGGTGCTAGAAAGCCATCTGCTAAACGGTCCATCTGTATATCCGACTTTAAGTTTCCACATACCTGCAATCTATTCAATCGGAAGTGCAAGTGTCCTGCAACCAAATCAAAATGAATGAGAAGCAGCAGCTGAAAATACCTTTATACTAGCTGTGCTGGAATTGGTTATTGGCAAAATAACCCGTATTAAATTTGTTGGCAAAATGCTTACTTTGTTCCAAAATAAAATTGTCATAATTTCTTCGTCGCAGTTTACATGTAATTGGTATATCTTATTTATATTTAGGTTTTAAATTTTCTTATATTTTTATATTCCTTTTCTTTTAAATAATCATGTAATCACCTATTTAGATTGAATAAAATGTGGTATGATTGTTTATCGAAAAATAAAAATAAGAAAACCTTGATGTGTAAAGATAAACTTGAATTGAGCTGAATGTCTCAGAAAATAAATAACGAGTACTTGTACCTGTAATATCGTTCAGAAATATTTTAAAAGGCCTAAATAATGAGTATAAGTGTATAACTATGACCGTCGAATTATATGTACGAGAGAAAATTCAACCAAATAAAATGATTGTTTTATAAACGTATTATCAAAAAAACAAATATCTTAAATAAAAATAAAACCATCAGGGTTAGTCCAGGAACCTGACTCTCAAGTAGGTGGTCGGCGAATCGAATCTCTACTCAAGAGTTTAGAGATCTTATGAAATGCTTTTCTTATGTAGATAAATAAAAATCAATTAAGTAGTGAGCATTGGAGCCTTTGTTAAGGACAAGTGAATCATATGATCATGTGTTTAACTACCCACTTATCAGATTAAACAATATCATAAAGATACAAATAACACGTAATTATTTGTCAGACATAGAGAACGATGCGCAACTTGTTAACAACAGACAAACAAATAATGCAAAATTGTTTGAAAACGAATCTTATTTTCCATTCATAAACAACGTGTTAACAACAGAAACGAATAATGCAAAATTGGTAATGAGGAATACCACGTTTGGTTTACTTTTGTTTTTGATCGACAAAGATAATTTATATATACCACTTGCACATGAACATTTGTGTGCACCCTTTACATAGAAACCCTTATACAAAGTTTTATAACTCCCATAAACAAATTGATGGGCAAAAAAAAAAAAAAAAAAAAGATTCATAATATTATAACCGGCCGGAGATTAATCGCTCTGCTCCGTTATCATGATGTAAGCCCTGTCTTAGAAATTCTTCTTTTGAATCCTTCTTCTTCCCGGTTATGAACATCCCTAAATCTATCATCTCCAACAACATATTTGATGTATTGCTTGGTTTTATCATATTTTTCATAATAATAATCAAAACATATTTTTCTCACTTATACCGGCTCACTTATTTTTAGGAATCTGCGGTGCTGTAAGGTTCACCCCATAACTAGATCGAAGGATTCAGTAGAGTTGGACGCTGTAAGTCAATTGTTTCGCCGAGTTGCTTGTATGGTGTTTCTTTTCAAAAAAGATATACCATTTATGTATTTTTTTATAAAAATCTTGAATTATATTTTGGAGTAAAAATATCAATTATTTTAAATTCACCACGTATTTAATCATTTTTTTCTTGAAAAAATCGTACGAATTAAAATTTTAAACATCTAGAAAGTCTTTAATTATTTATAAGATTTTATAAAATAATAATTTATTTATAAGTGTAGAAAATATTTTTTGTTTTCTTAACTTTTACTTTTGATACCTTTTAATGTATTGAAATCCTTCACAAATTATTTTTAAAATTAAGAAAAAAATCATGTAAATGCATCGTTTTTTAGCCGGCCCTCCAACCATTGCACGATTATATAATCTAATTTTCACAATATAAATAATTACTCTATCAGTAACAATGATTGAAGAAAAAAATAATAACAATGATTAGTTTCCAAAAGTGTAATGAGAAATATCATAGCAAAATTGCGAAAACCTAGAAAATAAATTAAGAAGTCCAAACCGAATAAAAATACAGAGAGTATCAAGTTGAAGATGAAGACTGAATGATTAAAATATAATTTAAACACGTACTTGTTTGTAATTGGAAGTATTTATGGTCCTGAACTTACTTCTTCGCGTCCCTCTAATTTTTTTCTTCCTCCTAAAGACAAGAAGAAAAAAATCATCAACTTCTTCCTCCTTTGCTCAAATTTAGTCGTTCATGGTCTAGATCTTAACAATGATTTCTTGTGTTTAGTAATATTAGAAACAGTTAGCTTTGATTTATGTGTTATTTTCGTTTTTTTTCAATAATTTATTGGCTACTGCAGCAATTTTAACTTCGATAGCTATTAGAGCGATTTTACCTGCACTTTCAGAGTGTTTCTTTCTTACGATTTGTTTCTTTTTGGTTATCTTGGATACAAGTACATGGACGGTTCTGCATAGTCAAGATCAAGGTATCTTCATCAGAAAATTAGATCAAGAGCTTTTGAGTTATTCGCTGCACATGAAGAATTTTTTGGCAAGTCATTCCTCTATCGTAGAAATATCTCTTTTCGAAGAAGAAAATGTATCAAAGTGGTTGAATTATAATTTCAAGTACCATTTCTTGTCAAATCTCAAAATACACGACTAAGGTGTTATCCTTGTATATCTCTTCACAATTTATTTGTGTTTCGCCTCTTCTTTGTATGTGTTTCATGTTATGATGTACTTGTTTTTCTTGAAAACCATCACTTAAACATTTCAAATTAGATTGAAATACTTATAGTCTAATGATAAAAAATATATATATATAATATATGAATAAATAAGGTGGACTCATGTTTGGGTTGAATACAATCCAAAAAAAATTTGTGACTAAATACAACCTGTTATTTTTGACAATATTTCGGATGCCAATCAAAACACAAGACATGTTCAGAAATGTGATTGTTGATTTTCACGATTATTTAGGCAAAGTTCATAAATAATTCAGGTTCCTTCCTTCTTTTTTTTTGGGTATTAATACTTTAGTTATTTAACTACTGTTTCATTATAGATCACACCAATTTTCGATTGAAATCATAGATACAAGACTGACAATCCTGAAAATAAAATCTGCCGGATATGATATGAATATCGGTGGATTCATCTAACTGATCAGTACTTTATCATAATATTTTCATCATCATAATATTATATCTTTATCACAACATAGGAAACTGATCAAAAAATTAACTTATAAGTTTTTCATGCATTGTTCGAGGGAGATTGGGACAAGTGGGATTTGGTGACCCCACTTGATTTTCATTTAGGCTTTGCATTTTGCAAAAATATCGGTTTGTGGGGGCAAATATATTAGAAAAATAGAGATTTTATGGGGTCATAGTTGTAAAATGATACAGAGCCAACAAAATTACTCTAGTATATGTCGCGATGTTTAAGCTTAATTAAAACACTTTTCTTCCCTAGTTTTTCTTCTTTAATGTATGTATTCTAATTGATACTTCAATAATGCTAAAACGTCAATGAAAAAGGAAGAAAAAAAATATGAGCGGCCTCCGCACGCCTATTTATTTGTACATGCGGATATTCATTATATGATACTTCCCCCATTTGGTAAAAGTCCTGGCTACGCCACTGGTTTCGGCGATTTTCTGTTCTGTTTATTCTGATTAGAAAGATAAATGTGCGAGAAAGAAAACGAAGAAGAAAGAGAGATTCAAACCATTACAGAATTTTGACCTAGTGTTCACATAGGGTTGTATCTAGCTATTTGGTCAAATAAAGTGAAAAGTGAAGTTGTATTTAGTTACTTTCATAAATAAATATAAAAACTCAATCAAATTGAATTTCTTCAACATTAATATCTAATTTATTTTGGGTGGTTTTTGACGGACCGTCCATTTGAACCACCTTAAAACCGCACAAACACATTAAGGTGGGCCAGCTCTTCGGGAGAAGAGCAGGGGTCCGGCTTTTGATTTGGTTTTGTGTCTGTGTGGTTTTTTGGACGGTTTTTCTGGTAGTCTGTCCAGGATTTTTGATTTATATTATATCTTAATGAAAGTGTGACAAACAAATCAATCTGAATCATTTGATTTAAATTTCAATGAATTCAACTGATATGTTAAGTAATTCAGAGCTTTTATTGTTTTTTATTTTTTTGAAAGAAGAAATTTTATGTTAAAAAGAAAAAGCCAGAGGCTGGATTATATCCCAAGAAAAATCAAAAAGATAAATTATACATGAATAATCATCTCCCTGTTATCATTAGAAAGAAAAAGCAGAGGCTGGATTACATCTCCCAAAGCTTCTATTGTTTTACTTGTATTTTATTGTGTTAATTATTCATGTCCTGGCTTTCACTTCTGTCATGAACGTGATCGAATCCGATGTACACTAATAACAACCATAAATTAAGACTAACTTAATATCTGATTCATTATCCAATTTAATACCCGCGAACTGTTGAGCTATTATTCCCGCTGAGTCTAGTGGAGGAGGTAACTGGGGACTTGTACAGTCGCACCACGTCATTTTGGAGGAAGGTCTTAGTCTAGTGGTGAAGGAGGGAATTAATGAATAGGCGAGGATCCAAGAGTGTTTTATTTATATGAAACACTAAAGTTGGACCCAAAATCTAGTATTAATATATTTTATTAGTTTTTTTTATTATAATATAAAAGACTAGGTGAGGATTGTTTCCTCGTTTTTAGCTTTTTTCTGGCTAGGATCTTTTTCTCGCCTATTTGTAAATCCCCTCTCACCTTAAAAAAGAGAAAGGGGATTTAAACTTTTCGATGTTTTAGTCACGGAAATCTGTCAACATCGTTACCCAAAATCTCACCACTACACTCAGTCTTAACAAACAAAAATCCTGATATAACATCTCTTTCCCATAAAAAAGACAAAGAGAATATAATTTCATTACAATTTTTTAATTTTTTTTGTCAAACTATCTCCGTGAATAATTTTTTATCTCTCTAATTATAACGGGGTTGGGTATATAATCAGAGGCGGGTTTTTTTTTTTTTTTCCATTTAGTAATATTCGGTTAAAAATTATATATATATAAAAAAAAAAACTTTTAAGTATCTCCGACATGAAGCCATACAATTACAAACACACTCACTCCATGGAGCTCTTTTCCTTTCCACTTCTCTTTACTTTTTCGCTTTTGTTGTTCACGATGATCCTAAAGAAAGCAATAAACAAATTCAAAAAACAAAACACAAGCTCCAGATTGCCTCCAGGGCCGTGGAAGTTACCAATCATAGGTAATTTGCACCAGTTGTTAGGCTTACCACATCACACCCTGCGTAATTTGGCCAAGGAACATGGTCCTCTTATGCACCTACAACTTGGTGAGGTTTCTGCTGTTGTTGTCTCTTCATCAAAGGTGGCCGAACAAATTATGAAAACACATGACCTGAGTTTTGCGGATAGGGGGGAACTACTTTCTGCAAAGTTGGTAACCTATGGTTACAAAAATGTGACGTTTTCCCCCTATGGTGATTACTGGAGGCAGATGAGAAAGATTTATACCTTTGAGCTCTTAAGTGGTAAACATGTCCAATCATTTCGTTCGCTTAGGGAAGAAGAAATGTCGAGATTCATTAAAAGTATATCCTTAATGGGTGCAGGATCACAAATCAATCTCAGTAAAAGAATTTATTCTTTGCTAGGTGATGTAATATGTCAGGCAGCCTTTGGTCAGAAATGCGATGAAAATGAAGAATTGTTATCATTGATAAAACAACTAATTAATATGGCAGGTGGTTTTGACATTGCAGATATATTTCCTTCGCTGAAATTCATTCATATAATCAGTGGTATGAAGCTTAAACTGGAAAACTTGTTTCATAAAGTGGATAAAATCTTAGAAACAATTATCAGAAAACATTTGGAGCATAGGGCAGCATTGAAGGATAATAAAATGCACGAATTGAAAGAAGACCTTTTAGATGTCATTCTAAGAGTTCAAGAGCAAGGTGGACTAGACTTTCCTATTACAAATGAGAACATCAAAGCAGTTATTGGGGTATTTATAATTCTATCGCATTAAACCAATCTGTATTCCACACTATGAAGTTTAGTAGTTTCAATTTACAATTTAAAGAAAAAGTTAATAATGATTCATTTCCTTATAATTTTCAGGAAATTTTCGCTGCAGGGTCAGATACATCATCTAGCATAACAGAATGGGCAATGTCAGAGATGCTAAAAAATCCAGAAGTAATGGAGAAGGCACAAACGGAGGTAAGGAGGGTCATGAACCGAAAAGGGATGATTGATGAGAGTGAACTACATGAGCTAAGGTACTTAAAACTAGTTATCAAAGAAACTTTAAGGATGCACCCTCCTAGTCCCCTAATACCACGGCTAAGTAGAGTGACATGTGAGATTGATGGGTATGAGATACCGATGGAAACAAAAGTCATCATCAACACTTGGGCGATCGGAAGAGACCCAGGGCAATGGCATGATGCAGAGACTTTTGATCCAGAGAGGTTTGACCGTATACCTATTGATTACAAAGGAACTAATTTTGAGTTTATTCCATTTGGGGCTGGTAGAAGGATGTGCCCAGGTATGGCTTTTGGTATAGCAAATGTGGAGCTGCTACTTGCAAAACTGCTATACCATTTTGATTGGAACCTCCCCAATGGGGTCAAGTCAAAAGATCTGGACATGACAGAGCAGTTTGGTATCGTTGTCAAAAGAAGGAACGACTTATACGTGACTCCTGTCCCTTACAATCCCATAAATCCTCTATGATTAAGCTCACCAACTGGTACCGAAACCATTGTAGTCCATATTTGCACTTGGAATATGTAAATGTTTCGGAAAAATTATGGGAAAGTAAACTAATTAAAACCAAATGTAATTAACTTCGCTTTCTTTTCACGCTTAAAATATATTTCTCTCTGTTTTCGGGTTTCAAGGGAAAAAATTTCTCGCCATAGTGACTGTTGCTCTTAGCTCCTTTGGGGTCAAACTCCAAACGGAAGTATTCCCTAAAGTCTAGTCTACTGTTCCCAATTACACAGTTAAGACAAACAAGTTTAGGTTAGGGGGTCTAGTCACCAACAGATGGATGCATACAAGGTTGTTATATCGTGAATCCTTTCCATTTTTAAGGAGTTGAGTCACATATTTTGAATCGGAAACTGAAGATTCATAGAAAATCTCTAAATACACATATACATATTGGAGTTATAGATTAATGAGTTATAATATATGTTATTATTAGTATTATAGATCCGAATAATGAAGAATACGTAACATAATTTAGCATCCAGATGGGCACTTAATTTTGTTTTTGACATATATTCCCTTCACTGGAATTCATTCTAACAATTAGTGGTGTGAAGACTAAACCGGAAAACTTGTTTCATAAAGTGGATAGTATAAGAGTTAATTTTATACATCGTTAATTAGGATCGTTGAACTTCATGATAATCACATAACCAAATACACAAAGATTAGTTTACATGGAATACCTGATAGCGTTAATCCATCGCACGCCGATTATCTTTGGAGCAGCGGTAATACCTTGTGGAGTTCTTGGTTTCTCCTTCTTGACCTCATACATTATGGATAGTAAAATTCTCAAACCAATAGTGATGGATATTGTGTTCCTTTTATAGGTAGAAGGAGCACCAAGTTCCTAGGGTTTAGTACTGACATTAATACCATAAAGGAAATGATAGACGCATTTATGTGTCTATTTTCATCTCTTTTATGTATAATGTTAGTACCCATTTTTGTACTAATTTTGGTATTTTATCCCTTGTAGGTGTATTTTGGAGGAATAGGCTTTTGCGGGAAAATTGGCTCGAAAAGTTGCTAAAGGCTCCTGGGAGGACATTTGCTATTCGGACTCTCACCTTGGATAAGGGGTAACCCATTTCCAGGCAGCTGCTAAGCACAGACCGGGTTTGGATAAGGGGAGGTCATCCCCTTCGTTTGAAAATTCGTTTTGGCGGGAAAAAAAAGTCACCTGCGTAACTTCCTGGCAAGTTTTGGATTGATTTTTGGAAGTGTTTTATCGTGATTCAATTGCCAAACTAAGTTGGGATGGACTATAATGGAGTAAACAAGGTTGGTAAATCTGTTTATATCGATTAGAATGGGCTGAATGATCGGGTTTTGATAAAACAGGAAAAATAAAAATAAAAATGGAAACAGACAAAAGTTTCGAATTATATTTAGAAGTTACATGCTATATTTTGCAAGGATTTGTCTGTAGAAGAATAAGAGGATAGTTTGGATAATTCAGGAAGGAGGTGAAGTGATTAAACATGTTAGAAATAACAAAAATTGGCCGAGAAAAAAAAATTATTTTTGGGAAGAAAAAAAGAGATTTTGATCGAGTTTAAACCGAGCTGTGAGGTATATATAAGCTCTAGAGAGGCTAAGGAAGGGTTACGAACACTTTGGAGAAGTTTAGAGCCTTAGAAAAGCGAAAAAAAATCAACTGGAGTCGAGTTCAGAAACTTTTCTGCTGCTGCGAAGAAGAAGAACACGAAGAACATAAGACCCTCAGAGTCAGTTGCAGAGACAGACTTATTTTCAGTGACAACGATTTACGGTCGCATATTCCTGCAGTCACCGAAGCTTTTCAGCAACAATTCCGACTTCTGTTTTAGACCTTCAGCAACTGCAGAATCCGCTGTTTTAACACTTTTCTCCCTTTTAATCAACTTTTGAGCCATAAACATGTATTTTGAGATTATGATTAATATGAGGAGATAAACCCCATTGCTGAGGCGATAGAGGAAGCTATTTTTCCAACAAAAAGTGGTATATTCTATTTTATTTATTTTATTGCAATTATTTAATGATTATTTGCCTTGATTGAAAATTGTTTGAGTGATTTTTATTGAGCAATTGTTATTTCTTTTGATAGAGCATTCTTGGACCTAGGTGTTTGATGTTTTATGCTTCGGATTTACACTTGTTATTTTGAAAATCTACATGTTGCATTAGTTTAGAATCAAATTGAACGAGAGAATTGCATGAATATAAATACTAGATTAAATCACTTTGAACTTGGAAATTAGTGGAATCTCAGCCTCAGTGTTCTTTTATTATTGATATCAACTTTGTCAGTGTTTGCTATAATTTTCAGTGATTTTTCTGTTTAGTTTTGAATTTAAGTCTAAAGTTATCCTTCACAAGTTCGAGAATCGAATCCTATTACCACCACTTTCACTACAATTAAAACTCACATCAGTTTTTGGAACGAAGGGGATGACATTAAATTTCGACCGTCCATCAAAGAAGAGATATTAGGAATAATAATACCATAAAGGAAACCGAAAATAAGTATAGCAATAATCTAGATTACCAAGATTATTACATGGGCCCAAGGGAATATTTCTTATCATACAAAAATATTCTTACATTCTCCCACTGGTCCATGTGATAATCAATTTAATGGTTAATCATAGAAAACATAAGTGCGTATAATTGCTAAACAAAATTTAATGGTTACACATAATACCTTGATCAAGCAAACTAGTCATGCGGGTCATAGCGGTTGCACATTGTCCTGTTATCAACATGTTCCCTTCCATGTACCACAACACAAATAACTTACTTAACTAGGCCTTAAATTGGGATATCATAGGTCCAATAATGTCTTTAAAAGAAAGATTATATCTGTTAACATTCATCCATTCACATAAGTGTATACTAAACATGGATACATAAATAATTCAGAATGACATTAATAAGAGCTCAATAAATGTCCAAAAATAAGCACATAAATTAGCTGAATTCAATAATCAATTACTCCCATAGACATAAGATTTTAATCTTTTCTTAAGAGATCTTAAAAGGTAATTGTTCATTAAGTGCATCTGCGTATGTAATTGTGCGTAAGCGATAAATGAACAACTATTGTTTCTGAATTGCTTGATTCACGCATATATACTCAAGGTTCATGTGTTTTGTTCCTATTGTATCATATCGTGCTTTAATGCTGTGAAGCTAAGACGATAAATTTCAGCAATGTGGAGACAAACCTTAAGTCTCTGAGCCTCGCAGACATATATAAATATTCAAACTTAATTGTGAGACTAGTATTAATGGATTCTTCCTTTATAGAATCCGCACATCCACCAAATTAAACTTTGAAAAACCCAATCAGCTTTAATTGAGTTGGCTAACTAATTGTAAGACATAAATTAAGATTAGTACCTCAAAATTCTTGATAGCTTTCCCGTTATTTGTTCTTATTTTCTGGCATTTAGCTTACATATCAACATCTTGTTATATGGTCCATATCAGAAATAAGACATAACGAGATTAAATTTATATCTTATATCCAACATGAAACAAAATTTGTTAAATATGTTATTATCTCAAAATTCTTTGAATATTTGATATATGCTTTATATGAGAGCTTTAGTAATCCGTATGATATGTACTATCACATGGTAAGCTTCATTGATATCCTTTATTTCAAAAATATAGAGATATGCATAAACTCAAGATCACTACTCGTAAGTAGTATGTCTTAACATAAAATAACAAGAGTATAAACTTCTCCCACTGATCTTGAGGTATATGCATGGATCTACAATAATTTCATACAAAACCAAATAACGTTAATGGTCTTGTTGAATTTTTAGATATGCAATATTTGGGAGGCTTTCTTAACTTCGTACTTTGATTCCTTAAGTTTGCAGACTATGTGTTCATGTCTTTATAAGGTAAGGCCTTCATATTAATTAACACTTCTAGTTTTCTTTATAATTTATCATTAATAAGGCTATTTTTTCACATTTCGTTAATGCAACTCTCAGGTCATGATGAGCTACTAATAATGCTATAATAATTTTGAATGAGTCTTTCTTTGACACTGGAGAAAAACTTATTTATAATCAATGCCTCATTTCTCATAAAATCTTTGGATACAAGTCTAGCTTTATATCGTTTAGCATTGCCATTACAGTCGTACAAGGTCTGAAAAACCCACTTACACACAACTGATTTGTGTCTTTCAAGAAATTAAACAATATCCAAGACTTGATCTTCAACCATCAATTTTAGCTATCATAGCATAAACTCATTAATTAAAATTATTATACATAATATGTTGTGAACCTGAAACCGAATCTTTACCATCCCATATGAAAATAAAAATCGGATAAGAAAACCAGTGAAATAACATGAATAACTTTCTTTAGATATCTTTGAGATCTTCTTAATGTTGATTCATGTGGTTTTCAAAAATTTCCTTATTGGCGGTAGTGTATTATGGAATATAGGATCGGTAATTTGTGGTCTTTCATTATCTAACAGTTCGACAATGAAAAGATTCATAATATCTGTAGAAGTCTTAGATAAAGGGATCATTAATCATTAATTATCCTAACTTCTCGAACAGATGTATCCATGTACTCCCACAAATTATGCCATCACTAATGAATTTATATTTCCGATTTCAATTAATCTCATCATACTATGGTTAGAACATTAAAATATATCCTTTGGATTATTGAAGAAAACTAATAAACCATTAATAGTTTTCAAATCCAAGTATATTCTTTGGGAATGTAATCCCTCGCCTCCAACTGATCAACCATAACTTAAAGGTAGTTTAAACTAGTTTTCCAGCCTTCCTACAGCCTAAAGTGTGTCTTTGAAGCTGCTGCTCGAAATCTATTTACATTACACAGTTGTAGGAAGAGCATACACTCACAAATGTAAGGCCATTATGCATGACTCATCATGCTTCTAACCATTTTCAAAATAGTATGATTTTGCCTTTTGCTATACACCATTATGCCAAGGATAAGTTGGCCTTGTGTATTGAGCAGCAATGCCAAACTTTTGGAGATACTACATAAAAGATTCAGGATATTATCCTGTTTTGTCATACCTTCACAATATTCACCACCTTTATCATATTTTATGATTTTCACTATCTCTATAATTTCCTTTCGTTTTCAATAATGAGTGTTCGAGGAAACATCCAAAGATTGAGATTCATAATGCGATTGGTAGATGTACTCAATAATGCGAAAAATCATCAGGTGATAAATAATTTTATCTTCCAAAAATTGGACCATTAAAAGTCTACAAAATAATCATAATCAATAATTAATAAGAACAAAGCTGAAATTTATAATAGAGATAAATGATAAGTAAGCGTACAATAGTTTCATACCTTTAATAAGATTCTCCTGTGGGTAAAACCTTATAAAGGAACAATGTGAGACATGAAAAAATCAGTAGATATTTTACCTTCTCATACACACAACATTATGTTTGTTTAATACCACAACTAGAGTCACATGTGGGAAAATCTCGTCCTATCGTGTATTAACAAACTCAAAGAATTCTAATGTTTAACCTAATACATCGGAATAATAGTCACCTGTGGGTAGATATTATTTCACATTTATATGAAACATTTAGATAACCTTAATGCTTGTTTAAACGTGTGAACGAAAACTACTTGAAGCAGCATTATTCTTATTTTTAAATCAAACTAATTAAGAGGACTCAAAATATACAACACTTACAAGAAGAAAGCTTAGTATCACTGTGGTGATAACTAAACAATCCAACAAATATGTACAATTGCAAATATCACACTAACTTTTCTTGTGATATTGCATGGGCCCACTCAATGATATGGACATCCTTGATCTGATCATGAGTTTAGTCGATTATAAACAATTATGAGTAACCCTGAAACATTAATCATAAACCTTTACTCAAAGGCATGTCATCATATGTAAATTGTAAAAATAACAACACCCTTTAATTGAAAAATGTCCAAACATAATGAACTTTTCGTAAAACAAAATCGAGCATTAAGCAAGTCTATAAGTATAATTCAATAATGAAATTTCGTGGAAGAAAATTCTTTGATGCATTGCTAATTTAAATCTCATACAAGCTTAATAATCATGTTAAATTAGGGTTATAGTATGGATAAAAATGAAGGATGTTCAAAATAGGCAATGAATGCCATTTTCATAAATATTTGAGAATGTATCCAAAAACTAAACTTTAATTTCTTTAGAAATTTTGGATATTAAACAAACACATAATAACAATTTTCATGAAAATACTGTAATGAGTTACTCAACTCGATAATGATAATTTAAGCAAATTTTTTTAATGCATTTTATACTAAATAATAATAAAAATTATGTAGAATTTACTTAGTCATGATCTTAATTTTTATGTCTAATGCAGTCAAAACTAGCACTGAGGTTTGAAAATGAAGAGAAATTACATTAGACAAGTCAGATAGTACATCACCACCACTTCCCTGGAAATCGTTGTTCATGGCCTTTCCAGTACTTTAGGATGTCGAATGGTACATTTAAAGAACCTCTGTATGACTAAAAGATATTAATCTAACTCTGACAAGTCAGATAGTACATCACCACCACATACTACATCCACAGTTGACAGTACCCTTAAGAGACAAACATATAAATTTGTTAATATACAATAATAAATGGCTGCACAGACATCAGACATGTCATTTATATAAGGGAAACCAAATTCAAATAGATTGCATTGCTTTTTCGTTCTTGTGGTTTGGAGAACATGCACCACAGCACCAGTATTCTACTACAAGGATTTTAAGATGAAAAACAATAATTCAAAATAGTAAAATCTTCGCAATATAACTGAGCAAGAGAATCACTAACATGAATTAGAGTTAAGTAAGCTTTAAAATTACCTGAAAAAGCTAACTTCCTTCTTGGGAAGCAGAATTCCCACCATTTTGTGTACCCAAATTTTGAGTTCCACTGTTGGAAGCTCTTGAACTTGACATGGTGTAATACTCATTAAAAAGTGTTGTCATATTACGACGCACGCGATTAACTTCACATTCTAATTGTCTCACCTCAGGATACAACTTAGAGTAAGTAGATTTCACAAAATTAAATTTCAATGTAGGATCTAACCCAACTGCCATAGACAATATAGGACTCAACTCCTTCCAATAACTATCATATTTTGCTTGCATCTCTTTTTCCATGTTCCTAATGTATTCAATATCATTACTACTTTCTTTCTTTAATAACACCTGAACTTGACAAATTCTTTCAAAATACAGATTGGAAGTAGGATACTTACTACCAGAAAATAAAGTTGTGAGATCATAAAATACCTTGAGAAACATTGTGACTACTTCAATTTGTTCCCATTCTTCATCAGTTGGACAATCTTCATAGTCTGAATCCACCAACTTCAAATGAGAGAAAACCTTTTTATACAGGATACAACTATCTAACATAGGATAAGTTGAATTCCACCTGTATAAAACAAACATTCAGTTAGTATGTAATAAACATTAATACAATTCTCTAACTTTATAAGTTATAACAAAAGAAAAGTGGAATCCCACCTTGTCTTTACGTCTTGACGAATACCCCTTTTCATTCCATACTTTCCTAAAGTATCAACTCAAGTCCTTCTTTTACAATAAGAGCTAAGATGTGAACACAACAACGCATGTGAAAGAAATTTCCCTCGTTCAACATGATCTTATTTGCAACAAGTCTACTCTTCATAATTCCAGCACAAGCTCCGTTATTTGCAGCATTATCCAAGGTGATGTTGAATACCTTGTCTTCAATTCCCCAATCTTCTATCATTGTAAATAGCTTAGAAGAAAGGTGTTCACCTGTTTGAGGTAGTGGAAAGGGGATAAGTTAACATGAATTTATATTGAAGATATAGAAATAGAATAAAAAATCTCAAGACTCAAGTAAGTGCTTCACCTGTATGAGGTGGTGGAAAGGGACAGAAATTCAGAAGCTTCTTTTGCAACACCCAATTTTGATCAAGATAGTGCACAGTTAAGCTTATATATCCAGTAGACGTTACGGAAGTCCACATGTCTGATGTTAGACACATCCTACTTGTAATTGTAAGTCATACACATCAGCAAACCATATTAATCAATTACTCATACATAAAAGTATTTAAAAAAAAACATATGGGTCAGTAGGATTTGAAATTTTGAATCATACCTGGAGCAAGTTTTAATCTGTTTAGAATAACTTCTTTTTGTGCTTTATGTTTTTTGACAACATCGGCTTTCCCAGTATTCCTTGATATTGGTTTAGCATCCTCATTCAAATAAGCACATATAACCCTAAATTATTTCCACTCCACCAAAGAAAATGAGAGATTTCTTGCAATGATTAATGCTAAAAAAAGATCTCGTAATTTCATCTGATCAACTTTGCGCACGTGGGTAGACAGCTGGCCATTCTTTGCAGATAATATCATTTTCCATACGTCCTGAGACTGACGGTTAGAGGACTCATACCTTTTCATGGATGAGGTTCCACCTTTCTGGCTTTCATATTTATATCCTACATTACAAGCCTTACACACTCCCTTCTTTGTTTCATCTTCATTTTTAACGAGTTTAAAAAATTCCCAAACATCGGATCTAAGTCTATGTTTGTTTCCACCTGAAACTGGTGCAGGTGCACAACCAACAGTTGCAGAGTCATTCACAGAATCTAGCATATCAACATCATCATCCTCACCATCACTACTCATAACATCGTTATAATGGTCTTGTTCTTGTACACTTGACATCCTGGACCTGGATGAGCAACAAAGAATAGGTCAAAGACTCAAAAATCAGCACATTACTTACTTGCAGTATGATTCATACAAAATGAATATATCAATATGATTCAGACAAAATCTAAAGTGTAACATAACTAATCTAAAGACATTATCAGACACGAATTACACAAACACATAACTAAAAAAATATAGGATTAGAAGATTACCTCAACTCTGAAGCTTCCACAAGATGAAGAATTAGCAGAGATTACTCTTAATTTTCACTTTCAGTACTCAGCACTTCAGCAGCATCAACGTCATACCAGAATCAGCAAAATAATTCTGCACATAATGATTAAAAATGAAACTAGAGTTAAGTTATGAAGAAACCCTCTTCAAAAACCCTGAATGTTAATTTTGAACAAAAGGCATTAACAACACCCACCAACCACTTAAAAAGTCTACATTAGACCCTAAAAATACACAGCATTACACAATATCAACATGATGACATTAAAATTATATAAGGCAGTATTGTGCCAGGTTTACTCCGCTAAGTCAATCATAAATAAACCATACATGTCGAAATTGCAAAGCATTCTAAATTTCTAATAGATATTCTAAACAGAAAATGTAAGTTAACTAAGTAGTCCAGGCGATAATAACAATCAAAAAGAGAGGCCTTCTTATTCATTTCCAACAACTGATCAGTATAAAAAGTCTAGTTGCAATCGAAAAACATGGTGAGAATAAAACAACTACCATTCGACTCTTATATTGATTATTAAAAAGGGAAAGATCACTGAGCTCGCTTCCTATATGACAAGCAAATATATAGAGAATGTATAGCTGGATTGAAATAGGTAATATTACGAACACCTTATGTTCCTGAATAAGTTATTCTCTTGTACAAAGTACTAATTATATAAAAGTCACATAATCCCAGTATAAGAAGAATCACGTAAATAAAGCAGCAATCGATTAGATTAGTAATAATCAATCATTCATCAAAGATTCAAAATAACAAAATATTCAGTCAAAGAACCAGCGTTTTAATGGAGTGATTCACCTCTTCTAGTAATTAGATTCATGATTATTATACAATACGTTTCGAATACCGTAATAACAACAATCGCGAGAGGGAAAGTCCAGTGAAGATTCAGGAATCAGGTATCAGGATCAAGCGATGGCCGCAGCAGACGGAGAAAAAGAAGAAAGAAAAGATAAGATAAGACTAAGCTAGGGTTTTTTCGTTTTATAGCTAGGAGACACGTATAGATGGGAGGGGACACACGTCATAAGCATAGGAATGGCGGGTTTACGGGTTATGCCCGCTGGTTTTCGGTCCGGAACGGGTTTACCC
Organism: Papaver atlanticum; assembly: GCA_023531105.1. Lineage (NCBI taxonomy): Eukaryota > Viridiplantae > Streptophyta > Magnoliopsida > Ranunculales > Papaveraceae > Papaver > Papaver atlanticum. Next base: position 291,285 of record JAJJMB010006973.1, on the reverse strand, counting down.
ATTTTCTCACAAGCCGGCATTTTCCCAACCCTAACCCGGCTTGTTTAGAAACCAGCCAAGCCGGGTGCGGATTTTCACGGGCCGGGCCTGGAGAACCCTCGGGTTTTGGGCTTGTTTGCCATCTCTAGCCCTCACTCTAATTATAGATTATAACTAATCCTAATAACCCACTAATTTAACCCACTAATCTAACTCACTAAATAAAAACCTAAATAACCCAATTGATTAATTTCAGTTTCAAAAAAAAAAAAAACTTCCTCTTCTTTTCCTCTTCTTCTTCTTCTTCGTAGACATCGACGTTAATCGTCGATTCGAAAAAAAATCATCGTCGATTAATCAATCTTTTTAAACAATGCATTATAAGCAAACACCAAGAATTCCAGGATTGAGTCCGAGACTGGCACATATAGCGAATCTCCCAAATCAATTTCAAATTGATAAACAACTTGAAGCAAAGTTGAGAGACCAAATCAAGCATCCAACAGGAAAAAAAGAAGTCTGATTTGAGTAAAATTCAAATCCGCGGGTAATTTCCTTCATACCCATTACTTTTAGTTCATTTTTTGTTGAAGAAATCGATTAAAAATCATCAAAACTCATTGAAAATGGTAGTTACAGTAAACATTTCGGCTAGGAGATTTTTGGTCAAACCCTAGATTTGGTAACCGAACTTCTAGAAATAAGAACATTTCGGTGAAGTAGGATAATGTCTGGTAACCGAACTACATAGTTTGGTAAGCTCGCAAAAAAAACTTTTGTAACCGAACTCATTGTTTGTAAGGAAAAACTGAGCTCGGTTTTGTCAATAAATGTTTTTGGTAACCGAACTTTGGTAATATGTAGTTCGGTTACCTCGCAATTTTTCAGGTAACCGAAGTTTAGTCTGGTAATAACTAAATATATGGTTTGGTTACCTTTCAATTTATACCAGGTAACCGTACTTTTGTATGTTGACTCTAAATGTTGTGTTAACTTCATTCTTTAGTTCTATTTTATTTGATAACACAATATTCTATTATGTTTAGCTAATACTTTGGTTTTCATTCATTAGGAACAAAGGTAAAATATCTAATCGTCACCTAGATGAGGATTTGAAAACTCTCATCCCTCGTGGTAGAATACATTTAGATTTCCAAAACCGTAGTACCAAAAATGCTAAACATGGAAGGGGGTCGTTATACCGGAAATCAACCAAGAGAATGTTCGTAATGTAATCCAATATGTCAATGAAGATGTGATGGATAATATAATTGATCATGTTGTTGAAGAAGAAAAGATGATGAAGAAGAGCAAGGAAATGAAAAGAAAGGAAATAAAGAAGAGGATGAAGATGTAGAGGATGCATAGAAAGAAAAAGAGGTTGAAGATGTAGAGGAAGAAGAACAAGGAAAAGGAAAAGAAGGAGAAGAAGAGAAAGCGTCGGAAGAATAAAGAGAGAAAGAGTCCGAAGAAGAACAAGGACAAGAGGAAGATGAAGAAGAGGGTGGTTATGACGACCTTCCATAACCCTGTAGAGAACCCATCCATCCATATCTTTTTTTGTAATTAAATGCTAACTTGAATGGGCATATAATCTTCTTTGACAAAGTTTTGTTCTTCCTATTTGTCTTTCCTTTATCAACATAACCCTTCCTCTTATGGCTTTTCTCGGGATCACCGCTTCTCTCACAAACCATTTCAAAGAGAGTTTGGCTTTCTCTCCCATTCATAACTAATACGCACATGTCTTTTTGTGCATGTTGTCTAGCCCAACTCTTTTCCTCTACCGGATCTTTGAATACCAGGTCATTCATGTAGTGATAGGATGTGCCATCGTACAAAATATCAACTGGGGAAGGTTGATTTTCCATTAGTATTGGATCACATGCAACCTACGAGAAATAACACAACGTCAATACCAACCACAAACAAGAAACACTTACATGTTCGGCAATGTAAACAATTTTATCGACCTTGCCGAACAGAGAGTTCGGTTATCTAATCTCTAGAAAATTTTGCGATCTTGCGGAACTTGGAATGAACGATTTTCTATTAGAAGTTCGGCAAAAAAATTAGTACACTCGACTAAACCGAACTCTAAAGTTCGGTTATAATATTAATTTGGAATCTTGCCGAACCGAGTAAACTCGACTAAACCGAACTATTATCTGTATACTCTATAAAAATAGTTCGGCTACGTTTTCTAGAAAAATATAACCGAACTCTCAAAAACCTCCATTAGAATAGAGTTCGGTTACCTGCGTCTGCAGAAACAAGTAACCGAACTGCACATACATAAAGGTTCAGTTACTTTTTCTGCAGGATAGGTAACCGAACTACTTTGACCTAACTGAAATTTGTTCCTGAATTTTCAGTTTGGCCATTTTTTTGCACAATTCAAGCTACATATTAACTAAATTTGTGCAATACCTGAGTACTCATAACTTCATCTTCTGGTTGTGGCTGATAAAATCCATCATTTGAATCGTTAGCTTGAGTTTGGGGAAAAAATCATTCATCGTCTAAAATAACTCATACTCGGATTGTTAGAAATATCGACAAATACAGTAGGAGATGAAGAAGGTTCTGATTCTGAGGAGGAGTTATCATCACAAGAATCACTCATATCATATTTACCAAACTCAAAATAGGATTTTTTTTGGTTCACCCCTATTTTTCTTCATCTTTTCTTCTTCTTCTTATTCTCTCTCAATAATTCTGATTCTAACAAAACTATCCTATTAATAACTCAGTAATCATTAATCGCTAATTAATCATTAATCGCTAATTAATCATTACACTAACACTAATTAATCATTTAATTACCAAGGGCAAGTTTGGTATTAAAAAAAAACTTAGGTAAGGGGTGACTCAAAATTACTTCTAATCCAAATCCAAAGCCAAAGCCTTTTCAAGTAGCAAGTACCAGGTCGGCTAGAGAGTATCTCATAAAAGTATAACATAGTTTTTACGCCGGCTTGTAAAGCCTTGTACAACCCGCACTAATCAAAATTACTTCAAATATCCACCCAAAAAATGAATAATAGTCCCCCTCCAAAGTAGTGCCCATAAACGGTTCTTCCACGAGGGAAAGCTTTCAATGGAGTTTCATTATTTGTATGGGGTTCTCACATTTTGTGAGTAGCTATTCTAGGGCTTCTTCTATAAAATGGAGAAACATTTCAACAGAGTTTGTACTTTATACTTACTAATTAATTTAAATTTTTTGTTTACAGATCGAAAATAAAAAAGAGGATCTCGTAGAAGATGTAAATCATTCGATCACTCGAAGAGAAAGACATCAATGGTTTTTTTTTTTTTTTTTTTTTTTAAACCATTACATCAGATGGCGTACCCTTTTGAAAAAATCTGATTCACAAGGGACGTCACCATTTTTGTCTGATTTGTATTATATTCCAAGTTCCGGAAAATTTCGAAAGATAATAATAGTATCACAATTAGATATACTTATGAAACAGAAGAATACAAAGTCAACTAATCCTTCCAAGATCTCATTTTATTTGTCTAGCGAAAGAGTACAAAGCCAAGTTGATCATCCTATGTGTTACACCTAATAATGTTAGCAGGAGGAGTTTAAAAATGGTTGCCCATCTTTTGTAATTCCTATATAGACTGATCCTCTGAATATTGACAGCATAAAAAACAATAGTAAACGTATTCTGGGTTGTTTCTCACTAATAATTCTTCTTTAATCCCACTACTGCCTAATGGCTAATACCTACTAATTAAACTACATTTCATTTTGTAATAATCGACTTGCGATAATTATCTATATCCATCTATATATATTGGTACGTGTGTACATGTGTGTGTTAAGTCTAAATCCATTCGCTTAACTCAGCTTCAAATATACTTATTGAGAGACAGAAGGAAAGAGAGAATGGCTGAGAATATTGATAGAATTGAAGAAGGAGAGTTAACTAAAGAAAGGAACCAGAATGAAGAGATCGATGATTCTTCAAAACAGGAGGTTCGGTCAACTACTCCAAAGGTAATGAAATGGGGATTACTCCTCCTAAGCGGCACATTTTTCTTTGTTGGACTCACAGGAGGACCTTTACTACTCAGACTCTACTTTTTACATGGAGGTAACGGTAAATGGTTATCAAGTTGGTTTCAAATGGCAGGGTTCCCTACTTTACTTGTCCCACTCACAGTCCTCTACCATCGACGTGATAGGAGTCTACCTAATATCAACTTCTTTGCTTCTCGAAAGCTTTTGTTATGTGCTGCTCTAATAGGCTTAATCCAAGGAATACATAATTACATGTATTGTTATGGTTTGTCTTTCCTTCCTGTATCAACAGCGTCTCTCCTTATTGCAACGCAACTTGTTTCCACGTCATTTTTTTCCTTCATTTGGGTTAAGCAGAAGTTTACTCCTTTCTCGATCAATGCTATTGTAATACTCATAATGGGTTCTATACTACTCGGTGTAAGAAGAGCTGGTGATCGTCCCCCTGGTGTCACGAGTTCTCAGTATTTGCTGGGTTTCTTCATAACAGTTGCTGCTGCAGCAATTTTAGGGTTCATTCTTGTGAGCACCCAAGTTGCTTATGCCAAGGCCAATCAATCAATGACTTATCATATTGTGTTGCAGTTTCAGTTTTGCCTGGCCTTCTTTGCTACGGTCATTTGCACAATCGGAGGGCTTATTAACAAGGATTTCTTGGTAAGGGTGTCCTGAATATTTATTTCCAGTCTTTCTCTCGGAGCTGGATATATATATGTATTTATTTATGTATTCAATGTAACAAATGCTGGTTACTTGATCTGTTCTGATTAATTTGCAGGCCATGCACGCAGAAGCAAGTGCATATAAACTTGGGGCCAAAACGTACTACTTGGTGTTGGTTTCCAACATGGTGGTTTGGCAAGTAATGTTTATCGGAAGACTTGGGATTATAGTTGGTACCTCCTCTCTCTTTGCCGGAGTATTGACCTCAACATTTCTTCCGATAACACAGCTTGCGGCAGTGGTAACATTCCACGAGAACTTCCCAGCAGAAAAAGGGATGGCGTTGGCTCTAACACTTTGGGGCTTTGTCTCTTACTTATTCGGTTCGTACAAGAATAAAAACAAACAAGTTAAAAAACCAGATGAATCGATGGAGCCTGCTACCCAACAAAACAATTAAGCGGCTTTTACTGCTGTTCATCTTGAGTAGTGCAATCAATGTTTTCATACTATATGCATGGGCGACCATCTCATCTTTTTTATATGATTCTAATGAGTATGAAATATAGTTGCAACTAGTTGGGCATTAAAAGTTCCTCCGCAGGTGATTAATAACAGAACCACATACATTGTACAATTCCAAAAATTCTATCTTCATACCAAGTGAGCATTTTTATTTTTATTTTTTCTCTCAAAATAAGCGACCCTTCTCGTTTTCATTTGCTATTCTTCTAAAACAAAAATCAACTTGAGTCTTTTTCTCGAAGACCCGACTACAACTTCAAGTTAAGAACCAGTTAGAGATCCATAGCAAACTAATACAGTTAAGTGATCAAAGGGACCAATTTGGATCTAAAATGTAAGAAAAGGGTTAGTGTTAATTACGCCACTTCCAAAAAACCGTAGGCCCGTCGTGCCCCTGGCAGGATAACTACCGGCTTACTCCCTCTGAGCAAACTCGAGCCCCTTCCCCACGGTAAGTTAGTAGTAATTATATGAGATCTTCAATGTTTGATTGAGCGGAAACTCGAACTGCTGACCTCCTGTTTGAGAGTCAGACTCCTGACCAACTGGGCTAACCCCATATAATTTTCGGGAAACGACTTTTCAATAATTATATTATAAAGTCAAAACACTTTATTTTGAAGCTGCCAGTAAAAAGAGTGTTCCCAAATGAGATCTTCTGCCCTTTGATCCTTATAATCATCTTGCTTTCATAGTACGATCGGAAAATAATCATCTCGAAATTATCTTGAGCAAATGGAAAAGTTCGATCCATCAGTGATGGCAGTTGCAGGGGCAAGATTAGGTGTTCTATCAGCTCATTTTGATCAGTGAAAGTGAAACAACAAAATTTCAACAACTGTCGTCTCATGAAACATCTCAAGAAGTGGCACTTCCACCACCTCCTTTGGATTTAAAAGGTTCATTAACAATCATTGATGAACGAACTGGTAAGAAGTATCAAATTCAAGTTTCAGAAAATGGAACTATCAAAGCTGCCGATTTCAGGAAGGTAGAAATTCTAATCGGTTTGAATCATAATTTAATTAAGGGTTTCTTGAATTGGTTTAACTGGAGATTATTGTGCTTGTTACCATCAGAATTTTGTTCTTTTTTTGTTTTGTTTGTGAATTAGATAACGACTGGGAGGTTCGACAAAGGGCTTAAACTGTATGATCCGGGATATCAGAACACGGCACCGGTCAGGTCTTCAATTTGTTATATTGATGGAGATGAGGGAACACTTAAATACAGAGGCTACCCAATTGAAGAATTGGCTGAGAGTAGTTCATTTATGGAAGTGGCATATCTCTTACGTAAGTTTCTTTCTCTGCGAAGAATGTTGGAATTTTAGAACAAACTTCGGAGATATACGAGCATGGTTGCGTTGCTCGTACAGAGCTCCTAGGAAGCAAGACTAACACTTAAACTCTCAAAACTCTTAATCTACTTATTAACTTACTTGCTTCGTTACAAATACAAATGAATGTGTTGCTGCCTATTTATAGGCACTACAAGAACCGTACTATATGCTCTACATTTTTCTAGACTATTCCTATTACAACGGACTTTGACTATCTCTTAAACATTCTAGATACATTTGACTCTAGCTAACTCTAGACTCTTCTCACTCTATTACAAACAATACAATTTATCTTACTTTATAAAACTTTCTAGAAATACTTTATTGTAGCTTTCTCTAGAGTATTCTTTGCTAATTTCACAACTTTTACTGTGTTAAAGTATCAAAACTTATCTGAACTAATCTAGAAAACTCTAGTTTACAAATTACTATTTCCAACGAAGAATTCATTTTCTGTAAACATGTCTTTTATATATATATATATATATATATATATATGCGTATATTTCCAGTGTATGGAAATTTTCAAGGTCGAAACCAATTAGCAGATCGGTCCGCGAGTTATAATCCCAAAGGTGTCACTATCCATTCACAAAAAACACATCAAAACAAAAGTAACACAAAAACCCCATCAAAACAAAAGTAACACAAAAACCCCAAATTTTTTGATGAAACCAATTTTGGTTTCATCATAAAGTTTAATGAAACATCATAGAATTTGATGACACCAATTTTGAAATTTGGTGTTTTTATATCAATTTTATTTAAGATAGAGTTTTAATGGATCTCAACATTTGAATAAGGTTTTTGTACCACAAGTTTGGTCACCTTGGGTTTTATGACTAGTTCTGTTAGCAGATTGGGAATTTGCCGTTTCTCAACATTCAGCCGTTCCACAGGGAATTCTGGTACCAACTCAATTTTTAGGGGCCAAATTGAGGGACGGGCCGAAGCCACAATTGGCCCCCTCACTCATTAGCCCGCTCTGATCACGTGCACGGTACATGGCAGCAACCAGTTTTCAAACCTTGGCGTTTCTTGGAGGTTTGTGTTTGCAGGATATGATTCAGGCAATGCCTGATGATGCACACCCAATGGGAATGCTGTGCAGTACAATGAGCGCTCTTTCTCTCTTCCACCCTGATGCAAATCCTGCCCTTAGGGTAAGTTAGTACCTTTATATATGTTTGTTACCGCACATCATATACCACCTGGTTAAGGTTTGCCTGCCTAGGTTATGGAATTTCAAGATGTTAATCATTTATTTCGAAAGCAGGGTCTAGATCTCTACAATTCAAAACAAGTTAGGGATAAGCAAATCGCGCGTATATGTTTGTTTGGTTTCTTTACACATTCTACCTTTTGCCATATTGTATTTTATCTTCTGCCAAATAACGGGGTAAAACCGCTAGTTTTGATAGCTACTGGAACATTACTTTGAAGTGTTTTAACAAGGTAAGATGGTACAAATAGGCACCGACTATTGCTGCGGCGGCTTACTCTAAGATGGCTGGTAGGCCACCTGTTCTTCCTTTGAACAAACTTTCTTATTCGGAGAACTTCTTATACATGCTGGATTCATCGTAAGTTTTTCTTCTGTCTAGCTAGTGCTTCTACATTATGCGCTAGAAAATCATTTCTGTGGTCGAAGGATATATCTGATGCGTACACGGTCATTGTTCAGCAAAGCTTATGTTTATGGCCTAAAAGTTTCCCCTTCAAATTGCAGAGGAAACAGGGCCTACAAGCCAAATCCTCGATTAGCTCGTGTTGTAGATGTTCTCTTCATACTCCATGCAGAACATGAAATGAATTGCTCCACTGCTGCTGCTCGGCATCTCTCATCCAGGTATGAAATTTCAGATATTTTCTCAGATGGTGTCTATTGAATATGGTATGGCTTTCACAGTTTATTAAAATGGAGAAAACGAAAAGAAGATGAAGGAAAATCATGAATAAAGTGCCCAACTTTACATTTTCAGTGGCGTAGATGTTTACACAGCTCTAGCTGGTGCCATTGGAGCTGCATATGGCCCTCTTCATGGTGGAGCAAATGAGGTTAGTCCGACTCTTTCCTCTTTCGTTTTTTTTTTTTTTTTTAAACCTATTAGGCATTACTCAATTTTCAGAGTTTATCAGAACAGGCCGTTCTTAAGATGTTAAATGAGATTGGAACAGTCGATAACATTCCCAGCTTCATTGAAGATGTATCCCAAGGGAATTGACAACTATAAACTATCTTGGGTTTCTAAACCTATCATATAATAATTTCAGTGGTAGAATCCCTGAAGATGTTCACTTCCAAGGCTTGGGTGCGGATGGATTAGCTTTTCTTGGTAATGACTTTCTGTGTGGTATTCCTACCAAGAAGCGTTGTTAGGGTGATCCTATTGGCCCTACCAGTAGCAACACCGATGATAATACAAACCTGAATGATGATGAAGATGAAGATGGTGCAAGAGAGACGGTTTTCCTATTTGTTTCTATTATTCTGGGTGTGGCCGTAGGGTTTTGGGGTCTATTCTTGGTTTTATTTTGTAAAAAGGAGAAATGGTGGTTTAGGTACTGGAGAGCTGTTGATATTGTTGCCTCAAGATTATGAGGTAGTATACGGAAAAATCAGTAACAGTCACTGGTAGTAATGACTTGCGCAGTTAGACTAGCAGTTCTCCTAATAGTTGTGCTTCCAGTTCTATTCTGTAATGCAGGATTGGGATTTCTGTAAACACGGAATGTTGTTTGTACCTTATGGGTGGTTTCTCTTATAGCTCTAAGCCAAAATGGAGGTGTTATTACTATTTAGCTTGGTCAATTATGCAACAACATTAAGTACCAGTCAAAATTCAACAATATGCAATGGATTTCATTAATCAAAGTTACATTTGAATCTGAAAGATGTATATGTAGGAACAGGCTGATGTCAAATTGCTACTAGTACTAAACTGACATCGATCAGTAATGAATAGAAAACATAAGAATGTATGGTAGATCCAATAGAAAACCATACCTGTTTTACGCTTGAGCAGGGAGTGAGTATGCTCATTGTAATGATCCACCAACTCCATGGTAAAGCAAACACGCATGCCCTGTTTCCCTAAACCAGCACCACGCAAATTAAATCAAGGTCTTATCCTCGATATAGATATGCTCATCATTAACATCAATACTCTATTCATTGCAAAATAATGGCAGAACCAAGAAGGCAGCAAGTAAATGAGAACCATTCAAGAGAGTTTATTGGCAACAAACAAATTAATTATATTAAGATATCGACACATAGTGAGAGGAATCACCTTCTTCCTCTGTACCCTGGAAGAGCAAGGTGCACCAAACATATATTCTAGGATGGAAGAAATTTCATTTAGGTCTGTTAGACATATTCACAAACACCTACAGTGCTCTACTCGGGATCCAGTGTATCCAACTGTTCGAGGGATTACACCAGATAAGTGATTATTTGATAGATTAAACTGTAGGTACATAAATCCTACTTGCCACGTGGTCAAACGAGGATAAACGAAATATGCGAAGTAAATCTTCGTACAGAAGATCTTTTATCAACCCCGAAGAAAATGTCGATGATAAGTCAAATCAAGTGTCAGGGCTACTTTAACGAATATTAGATCTGCGAAGTAAAAGTCCACCATAGATATCAGATCTGCGAAATAAATACTGACAGTCGACGGGCGAAACAGATGCGATCAAGTGAGAAAGTAATTTACGAAGAGACAGTTACACGAAGTGAACAGGCGAAGATGGATTGTTGCGCAAGAAATGGGACAGCTGTACCGACAAATTACCGAAGTTATCAGTGAAAAGAATGGAATAACTTTATTGAAAATGGCTTGGCGAAGTAAAAAGCAGAATCACATGAATTGTGTGATTTCCTACGAAGTAAAATGAGCTGTACTCCACTACTTAGTTTTGTCTATAAATAGAGACCATGGTTCATTGTAAAGAGGGTTGGATTTTTTGTATTGGGAGAGGTCATGTTGAGAGAAGTAAGTTAGGGTTCTTGTGAGTTTCAATACTTGTAATATCATCATCATCATCATCGAGATTCTGATCTAATAAATAAAGAAACATTTATATTTCGCTCACTTGAATGATGTCTTAGAATTGTTGTGTTACTATTTGGGTGTACTACTGGATTTCCAGTAGTTACATTTTGGCGTCCAGAAACAGGGAACTTAAGTTGAGAGTTTACTCTCACTTCAGATCTTAGAAAAGAAGTTGAAGTTGTTCTTGAGTTTTGTTGTTGAAATCTTTAATGAGTTGTTTTTATGAAGGTATGATTTCGTAGGTCAGAAGAGTATGCTTATGTCCAAGATCTGAGGAGTAGAAATAATCCTTGACTTATATTTTGAAGAGCTTGTTAAAATCTTAAAGGAAGGTTTATCACAAATTTTACAGAAAAATTAACTTTATTATTGCTAGCTGAGAATCATCGACGAGTTGGTGAGTATAGGTTGATTCGTACATATCAGCTAAGATCGGTTGATGGCAAGAGTAACAAATCGAGCAAATCACGTAATAGCGTCAAGAAGAAGCAAACGTTTAGAAGAAAAAAGAGGAAGAAGGTAGACGGGAAGATCAAATGGGAAGATTCGAAGAAGAAAGAAGACGCGAAGAAGAAAGAAGGCTCGAAGAAGAAAGATTGTACGAAGATGAAAGGAGACGCGAAGATGAAAGAAGATATGGCGAGGAAAGAAGAAACAAACGCGAATAAGGTGGAGGTAATATAAACCAAGAGGTCCTAAACGAATTGCGAGACATGAGGTCAATGATTAATAACTCACGAAGAGGAGGACGAGTACAACTAGCATAGGCAATAGAAGAAGCCGACAAATCTCCGTTTACTCGCGAAGTATTGGAATCAAGGATTCCTACGAGATGTACGTTACCAACCTTCGGAAGCATATTCAGTGGATCAGAAAGTGCAATACAACATTTGAAGCAGTATACTCTCTCCTTGATGCAATGGGCACAGAATGAAGCGGTGATGTGTAAATATTTTCCTGCGAGTCTAAGTGGGGAAGCATTGGCTTGGTTCGATGGCTTACCGGAAAGATCAATCTCCTCGTTTAAAGACCTGCAGAGAATATTTCTAACAACTTATATAAGTAACAACATGTTGAGGCCAGGAATCGAAACCTTATTTAATCTGAGGCGAAGACCTGGAGAAAGTCTGCGAGGTCTTGTGACGAGATGGAGGACTGTGTGTAGTGAACTCGCCGGGAGAGTCGATGAGAAAAACTTTATTTTAGCCTTGGTGAACGCCCTGATCCCAACTGACCTCTTGTACACTCAGATATTCATAATTCAAAATTCGTTGACGATGAATGAGCTGAGAGAGTACCAGGAGGAATACATTGCTTTGGAGGAGAAGCAAAGGGAAGTTAATGAAGTCACACCAATCCCGTCAAAAGAAAGAACTTCGCATTTATTACCAAGAATGGGACAAACGGTGGAAAATGATTCGAAGTATGAGGAAGGGGAACCATCACATATAGTTCCTGCGAAGTTAGTAGCAGTATCAAGCGGAGATCAAGAATGGATTGATCAGCATCCAAGGTACGAAGAACCGAGGCAAAGAAACTATGAGCCACGAGGTAATAACTCAGGAAATCAACGAAGGTATAACCAAGGTCAAAGGTATGGAGAAAGAAGACCATATGCACAAATGTTTGAGGACGTAAAGCTGCCTAGGCTCAATATAACAGTGGAAAAGATATGGGAGGCAATTGTACTGACTGAAGAAATCCATGCACCACCGAACATGGGGGTAGAACCACCTCCGGGAAATAGGAGCCACGAGTTCTGCAGATATCATCGCTTTCACGGGCATCACACGAATGATTGCAGAAACGTCCGAAGAATAATACTTCGTCTAATTGAAAAGGGGAAGCTCGCTCACTTCTTGGAAAATCCATCACCATTGCCACCATCCCCACCTCGTGACAATAACCAAAATCAAGCTCAGGTGTATCGAATTGAGATAGATAGGGGAGCACAAAGACCTAGTTGTAACTCTATAATTCATTCCGCGAAGGACATCCAAAACTTTCATGACAATGTACTCAAGAGGGTGCATAAAAGGGACTTTGATGGAAATGAAATATTTAGCATTGCGAATAAAGGAACGTTGGAAGAATGGCAGAAGAGAGCTATCTCATTTTCAGCACTGGATTCATTCTTAAGAATTTTATAAGTATGTTAACATTAATCATTGTATCCTAGATGTGTTTGTTTAAGCAATTTTCCAGTACAAAATTACAGAATGTAAATTAAGTTTAAGAAGGGGAAACTTACAGTGTACTACTACGCTCCCTCTGGATGAACTCTACATCACTTTTCAACTCTCGAATCGTACTAAGCCTTATCCATATTCATATTTCGGGCTTGATTACAACTTAATTTGCCAACCCGACTCATTAGAAGCATCATCCACGGAAGTGATGACAGAAGTAATCAACCTGCAGGAACAAAGAAAAAAGGTACTTAAGTAAACAAGAAAGACTGCCAAGAGTACGTCTGGTTTATACGCATCAGATCTATAGTCTAATTGTCCTACTTCAACATTATCAATCAATCTGTGGTCCAGACAATAAGATACATGGTGGTTTGCGCACTAGAATTGTTATCATGGTTGCATGGTAAGTAGAAGGTCGTATGAAGAAATAGACAATATACTAGTAATTTGGATGCTTATTTATGCCTATCTGCATATGATTTAAACATTTCGGAAAACATTTGACATACAAATTGAGAGGATAGACATGGTGTGTATGCATTCAAACAAAATACTACACAGCAAACTCTAATACTATCAGTGTGCAACATGAGAGAGCTTGGAGAGCAAGGAGTCAATATAATATGTTACCCTATCAGATAATTACATACAGCTACTCAGAAGTTTCTATTAGAGTCCTCCATGGATACAGAAAGACAATTACATACCTCATCTCATTGGAGCATTTAATCAAACACTAACTGGTCAAGAATGACACACCATCAATGAGATAACTGAACACCAATTTAGATTTTACACTGTAATGTTCCAGAATTCCAATTTAATATGTTCTAAAGACACAAGTAGAGTTCCAGAGTTCGCCGGCAATCACCTTGTTTACGTTGTGCTGGCCGTTGACTTGGGGTCATAAATGGTGCTTCAAAAAGAAGTTGTTTATCATTCCTCTTCGAATACTGTAAATCAGCAAGAACCACACAAAAAAAAAAACATGATTAATTAATCAATCAAATACGAAATTGGGTTTGATTAATTTTACATAATTAAGCTAAAATGCGCAACATTTATGGATTCTTATCTAGAAAAAGAAATGAATTTGGGGTGAAAATGAGAGAGAAATATCAGAAGGAAACCTTTCCAGGCAGGCTAATAAAAGCCCGTATACTTCCAAGTATGCGGGTTATTATTGGAAACCTGTTTTGAGATATACTTTTGCATAGGTTCGGCTGAAAAGTTAGGCAAAACATAGGTTCGGCTCAAAATTTGAATATGGCTCAAAAAATTACCCGTATGCCTCAAAACAGGATTCTACTGTTGGCTTTATACCAAGAGGTAGTGCCACATTGAAGAGATTCCTTGTAAATAAGGGCTTACGCCAGGGCCAAAACAAAAGAAAAATGTAGCATCAGTGTAGTATAATAAGATTAGTCAATTCACGCATTGCTAAGCTATCTTGCAGTATGCCATTATTTACTAGAGAAGATGATGAAAATGGTGCAAGAGAGAAAATTTTGCTAATTGGTTTGCTAAGAAATTATGCAAGTTATCATTATTTCCAAACTGCTTTAATACGAAAGACTGTTAAAATTATACTGGTTTATAATCATCAGAGCTGTAGTTTGAACCAACTGTCTTACAGTAGGAAACATATGTGCAGAAACTACAAAAAAAAGTCGCAAGGATGCCCATATATACAACAACTGATCAATAAATATATATATATATAAACAGGACAAATGCAGGTGCCAACTGGGATCTGGTTAACTAACTCTTCATTTAGTTAATATTGAATTCGGATTCCTTTATCAATCAGTTGTCACTTATAGTAAGCAACAACTCAAAAGAATCTTAAACAAACAATGCACCTGCAGCATATAGTGCGCAGTCAATCTGACACCAATAGCAAATGCTAATTGAGTTTATTAAATAAGGCCATACCTAGCAGAACAAGCAATGCGCCTGCAGAATATTGTAATCAAGCAGATTGGGCGACGTTCAAATTGACAGATTACTAACCAAATAAGAATTTGACAGTCCATCTAAAAAAAGAAAATTCAGATTCAGATTCATCACATAAAGCTGGGAAAATGCATGAAACGGAATTCCATTATTTATCACCGTCAAATACCATGAATAATGGAAAGTCAGTAAATACAATTTAATGTAGCATATGAGAATCTGCTCAATTATTATACATGCAGTACACCAGATGGCTACGTTGTGACAACTATATAAACCGGGTTGTAACAACAAAAACAAAGAACACAGACACATTTTTATACACCATTACAAATCCACTTATCCATGACAGACTCTAACAGATGGCAACTTCATCAAATTCCTCTTATCCATTTCTTATTACTATGCATCATTCAACTCCCAAAATTCTCTAATGCCTGCCATGATAATGAAAGAATTGCTCTATTGCAACTTAAATCCTCTCTAAGTGACTTTTCTGATCGTCTGTCCTCATGGAAGGTCGACCCTCATCAAAACTGTTGTTCTTGGCATGGAATTCAATGTTCCAGTGAATCATTCCAAGTAATCTCAATCGATCTCCGAAATACGGACCTTGAAATCCACCTTGAGATTTCTGATTATTCGCAGCCTGCACCAAATACTTCACTTACTGGTACAATCTCTCCTTCTTTGTTCAATCTAATTCACCTTGAGTATCTTGATCTTAGTTTCAATGATCTGGACTACTTTAAAGTCCAGTATCACCTTTCAAAACTCAAAAATCTTACTCATCTTGATGTCTCCAGTTCAAATTTTTCCGGGTTGATAACAACACAATTTGCCAATTTATCATCTCTACGGTACCTCGATATCTCTGGATATGTTCAAACAACTGATCCCAGAGACTTGGGGTATACTACTTCTGAATTTCCCTTAATCTCGTCATCTTTAAACTGGGTTAAAGAGTTAGTCCATCTGAGGGTACTTAGATTAAGTGGTGTCGACTTATCTGAGGCAACTGTCAAGAATAATTGGGCTAAACCAATATCATTTCTTGCTGAACTCAGAGAACTTCACTTATCTGCTTGTGGTATTTCCAGTCCGATTTTTCCAATCCATGAGTTCCTTAATCTTTCGCGTCTATCAACTCTGAAAATGAATTTCAATGATAACCTCAATTCTCCAATACCACCTCAGATTGTTAATCTTACTTCCCTTTCAATTCTTGAACTAGCTGGTTGCTATAACTTGCAAGGCTCAATTCCTAACCTTCCTCAGATTATTAAACGGCTTGATGTAAGAGGAAACACATATCTCCAGTTAAATCTTTCAGTAATGTTTGACCATCAATGGCCAAGACTCCAAGCGCTCTGGATTTCTTCCGTTGTTGTAAACGGATCAATTCCAAATTCCATCTCGAATGCTCCGGAGTTGGTTAGTCTGGTTGCATTAGATTGCTCAATTAAAGGATCCTTACCTACAACAGTTTCTGGTCTTTCAAAATTGCAGTATCTTGACCTCTCTGAAAATTACATAACTGGTTATGTTCCTTCTTTTGGCTCCAATATGGAAAACTTGCAATACCTATCCTTCTTTCAAAACAATTTCCAAGGACCCATACCCGAATCAATTTGTGAGATCACTTCTCTTCGACAACTTGATTTCTCTTCCAATCAACTAAGCAATATGTTACCTAGTTGCATCACCAAGCTGCGCAATCTAAATTATTTAGATGTTAATTCCAATTCTATTGAGGGAATATTCTCCTTGAACTCTTTGATCAATGAGTTAAGCCTAACAGAACTAAACCTCAACTCAAACAACATAACCATAGAAATAGATGATAACATTCTTCCGTCAAAATTTCAACTGGAGAGCTTACAGCTGCAATCCTGCAATATGAAAGGGCACATGCCGGCTTTCTTTTGCAAATTCAGTAATCTCAACAAGTTGGATTTGTCAAACAACAATCTCATGGGATCCATCCCATCTTGTCTCTTCAAACACCAGAATCTGCAGTATCTAGATCTCTCGCAAAACAACCTCCAAGGAACATTGCCACGTGTGTTTCATTTTGATCCTAATGCATTCATGTACTTAAACTTAGCCGACAACAAGCTTCAAGGTTCACTTCCTCTTCCATCTCCAAGAAATATTTTTTTCGATCTGTCAAATAATCAGTTCAGTGGAGGAATACCATTCAATGTGGGAAAACGTCTTTCAGCTTCCCGCTATGTTTCATTATCAAGTAATCAGCTGTCTGGTGCAATTCCTCTATCCTTTTGCTTAAACAGCAGCTTAGAAACTCCTTTTAGCATTGGATCTCTAAATCTCTCCAACAACACCCTAACAGGAAGTATTCCCTTTAGTTTGGGAAACTGCAGTTCGCTCTTTTTTCTACATCTTGGCATGAACAATCTCACTGGATATGTTCCTGATGAGCTTAAAGAAACACGTATCGCATATCTTCTGTTGAACGATAACTTCCTCGAAGGTATCTTTCCGAAATTCATTAAACAACTTGAGTCACTGACTGTTCTCACCTTGGGAAACAACAAATTTGACGGCAGTATACCTACTTTCATTGGTTCATTCGAAGAAATTAGGATCCTCTCTTTAAGATCAAACAGATTCAATGGATCAATCCCCAAAGAGATCACCCATTTGGGTCAACTCCAAGTATTAGACCTTTCGATGAACAATCTCTCTGGTTCAATTCCAAGCAGGTTAGGGAACTTGACGATGCTAACAAGTAGGCCTAATTACTCTACTGCGGACTGGGGAGGTGGTTGGATTATCTCAGACATTCAATTGAGCATAAGGATCAATGGGGTGTTGCAATTCCTTAAACGCTTACACAATTACACCTCTGGTATCGACTTATCAAGTAACATTCTTGAAGGAAATATCCCAGAAGAGATAGGTCTACTACAAGGGGTTTCGATGCTTAATTTATCAAATAACCATTTGGATGGTAAAATACCAAGAAGTGTGGGAAACATGACTGGCTTAGATTCCTTGGATGTCAGTTTCAATGTATTGTCAGGAGAGATCCCAATGGAATTCACATCACTAGATTCCCTTGGGTATATAAACCTATCCTATAATAACTTGAGTGGCAGAATCCCTGAAGATGCTCACTTCCAAAGTCTGGGTGTGGATGGATTAGCTTTCCTTGGTAATGAGTTTTTGTGTGGCATTCCTACCAAGAAGCATTGTGAGGGTGATCCTGTTGGCCCTGCCAGCAACAACACTGATGATAATACGAATGTGAATGTCGAAGAAGAAGAAGAAAATGATGCAAGAGATGAGGTTTTGTTATTTGGTTTTGTTATTTTTGGTGTGGCTGTAGGGTTTTGGGGTCTATTCTTGGTTTTGATTTGTAAAAAGGAGAAATGGTGGTTTAGGTACTGGAGAGCTGTTGATAGTGTTGCATCAAGATTAACAGGTTGTATGCCCAAAAATCAGTAACAGTAACTGCAATGGTGAATTAGGCTGGCATTTCTTGTGAGAGTTGCGATTCAAGATCTCTTTTGATGCAGTTAATTTTATTTTATTTTGGGCATGAAGTTGCATTACAGAAATTTGTACCCTTGGATCTTTTAGCTTAGTGATCAAAATCTTTAAAAAAATAAAATTGATGTGGATATATCTAGTGAGTAAATTACACATACATTTGCTACTCCATGCATACAACTAAATTTACCTTCATGCTCTCCTCTGACTACTCCAGGATGTTTCTAGAAATTGGTGGTGGTGGAGACTGGAGAGGAAGAAACGATGGTTCTTCGGAGGGTGGTGGTGGTGGTAGCTGAAGAAGATGAGTTCTGAGTAAAATTGGTGGTGGTGGCGAAGCAGTGAATGTTGTTGGTGGCGAAGGAATAAATGGTGTTGCTGGTTTTGATTTGTACAGGAAAAATGAAATGCGGAGATTGATTGTAAAAACAAATGGAAAATTGTTTAGGGTTTCTCTGAATCAATTTAAAGATGAATTGAAATTTGAAATTGTTAAGGGTTTCTCATAATCAATTTAATAACTTCCTCTGATTCAATCGATTTATCTATGTTCGGTAATCGAAGATGATTTTAATGGTGTTAGTAATGGAGAAGAGCTTGGGGTTTAGCTCGATTTGTCTCTCAGTTTCTTAGATAGAAGAAACTGAGAATACATATTACCACCCTTGTTTAAAATCTCGTGAGGGGTGTTTTGGTCAAAAAAAAACGTCCACCAAAAATCGGGTTACACCAAACAAATCATTTTGGCTTATATTATAAACCGAAAATACATAGTTTCCTGTCCTCTAAGGGTTTTTTTTATAAATAATCATTCAGGAATTGCCTCTTTCTCCTGAGTTTCTTGTCTTCTAAGGTTTTTTCATAAATAATCATTCAGGAATTGCCCCTTTCTCCTGGGTTTCCTGTCTCTAAAGGTTTTTTATAAGTAATCATTCAGGAATTGCCCCTTTCTCCCGGGTTTCCTGTCCTCATAGGGTATTTTATAAATAATCATTCAGGAATTGCCCCTTTCTCCCAGATTTCCTGTCCTCTTAGGGGTTTTTAATATGTAGTTCTCCTGGGGTTTCCCCTTTGCCGGATACCCAGGGAAATGTTGGTGAGAGTAATTTTGTGCGAAGTATGAAATATTCCTTTGCTTGTTGAAGGGGTTTTGAACGTGCTGGGTCTTAATGACCTGTCTCTTTACGAATTACATATGCATGAAATTTTTTATGATTTTAGGAAGCATTTTAGTATTGTATGCGATGAAAACTTATGTGGAAGAAATTATTTGCGAAATATACATAATGGAAAATGTTTGAAGAATAATTTTTGTGCGAGAATATATGCGAAGGATGACGTTTGGAAAATAATTTTTGCAAACTTTTTGTGCGATAGAAAATTTTGGTGAAGAATGTTTTATGCACAAATGTTATGCGATTGAAAAATGTTTGTGAAAATAATTCTACGCCATCTAATTTTATGCGAAAAATATTTATGAAAAAGTTTTGTGCGATAGAATCATATGTTTGAAGATGTTTGTGAAAATAATTCTATGCGAAAAACTTGTACGCAAAGAAAATTTATGCGATTGAAGAAAATTTGTTTGATTTTCATTGCATGGCTTGTTTCGTCTCAATAGAAATATTAATAATTGATATGTGCGATATTTTTCTCGGATCTTTATAGTTATATAATCTTTGTAATCGTGCAATTGTATCGCATTTTGTATTAATAATTTTTATGCGATGGAAAATGTTGATGAAGTTATTTTGTGTGAAAATATTATGCGATTGAAAATGTTGGTGAAAATAAGTTTTGCGAAAATTTTATGCGATTGAAAACGTTTGTAGGTAAGAATAAATGTTCAAGAAAGGTGATACTTAGCTTTAATATGATCCGTTGTTGATGCCATGTAAGAAATATCGTTGTTGATGATGTGCGAGAAGTATCGTTGTTGATGACGTGCGAGAAGTTCTTTACGTAAAGTTGTTGTCGATACCGCGTGATGAAAATATTTCATTAAAAATTGTTGTGCGAAGAAAATGGTCACTGAAGGAAGATGCTGGTGAAGCAAATACTCGCGAAGTAAAAATGTTGCAAAAAATATGAGATGGGCAAGATTTGAACCCGTGATCTTCCTCTTGCATTGTCCATCCTTATCTTAGCCCTTACCAATCCAAGGAAAATATGCAAAAAGTAATGCAGCAGGTGGGGCTCGATGGCGTAGTCTTACCTTTTGTATCTCGTTTTGTGCACAAGTTCACCCTAGTTTATATTTCTATGCAGATAAGTTACTAATGCTCTTAAACTAACACTATTGAACCTTCATTACTTGACGTGCGAAATGAGTCATCATTGTTACCGGATGCGCAAGACTTAATTCCTAAGGAAGTAGCAACCCAAAATATTGTTCTTAGCAAGAAGACACGTATGTCTGGAGAGGGAGGACAGGAGTTGCCTTAAGGGGGGAAATTTTTATGCATGCAATATGGTACTCGAGAGAGGAGCTGCAAGCTAAGTAGCCCCACCTTTAGGTTCAATGCTTTTGAGGGACCAAAAACCTCATGATGGAAGAGGTTCGACTTGTTTTTAGGTATGTACCCATTAGAATACCCTAAACCTAGATTCAACATACCACTAAAATAGTACTATAAATATATTTCTATTCTTAGAAGGAAGATTACAAAAATAAGGGAGTTCTCCTAATTTGCGCATAACTAGTTTTAGCATAAACCTCATCTTTTTATATGGACCTAAGGAGCAAATAGAGAGTTACAGGCGGAAGACTAGAAAAATACAGCCAAGAAATCAATCAAGTGGAACAAAAAACACCTAGGGCAGAAACTACTAAGAGCTAAACGTAGTAATATTCTAGGGCAGAAACTACTAAGAGCTTAACGTAGTAATATTCTATCAAAAAAGCTGTTGTTTTTCTACTTTTTGTCGCTATTATATATCTAAACAAATCAGGTTCTATAACTGATCATATACACAATCTTACATTCACACATGATGACCATATATATGCACACACCAAACAAAAACTATTCCCCCTCCAAGGCCGATCTCTTGCACTCCATTAGAGCACGATAATGCAAATGGTGTTCTCACAAATTAATAAAATTAATTGGCGATAGGGAAAATCAAATCGTACTAGTTACAATTTGCCCTTCACAAGTGCCCCCCAATTTGTTTGAATTTAAAAATAAATAAAGCTAACCATTCATCGACCAAGGAGGGGAAGTTTAATTATCCTGCAAGACAAAAATACATATAGATTGCCAAACAGACCTCAACGTTTCAGTAGCCTAAAAAACAGTCCCGAGAATCTAACGCATAAAGATTACTAGTAAGAGCCTTCTATAGGAATAGTAGAAGAAGGGTACAACTCCTAGGGAAGAAAATACCTTGAAGGAAAACGTTGTAACACTCTTGGAAACAAAACAATAAAAATAGTACTTTTATTCTACTTAAAGTATTTCGTTCTATTGGTTTATCTTAACTTGTGTATCTAGTTTTAGTGATCAGCCTAATTTATATTTCCCCGACTTGCACCCTTACTAAACCAGTGCAGCCTAGTCTACATTTCCTCGACTTGTACCCTCACTAAATCAGTTCAACCTAGTCTGTATTTCCTTGACTTGCGTATCTCGTTTTAGTGTTTTTGATTTGGTCCCTTACCAAACTAGTTCATTCAAAACAAGCATATGAAGTAAAAAAATAAATCCACTGACAGGAGATCGTGGGTGTTAGAGATCTTACCTCGGATTCTTCTAAATAGGGGATGCATACGCCGAGCCGAGCAGTCGCCTGATTGGTATCCATACTTTTTCTCCTTCGTTGAACTATTACAATGCGCGAATAAAAACAGTCCGCGAACGAAAACTACCTACCTAATAAACTTTACCACAGTCCCCAAAAAGCATATTACTGAAGAAAAGAGAAAAAAATTGACATCTTTCTGTCTGCCTTGTTCTTTAAATTCTCTGGTATCTTGGATCTGCAACAAAATAAGAAAGAACCAAAACATGCATGAGATTAAATTACAGAAATTAAAAAGGAAAATCTTGAAGACAAACTGGAATCAATAATACACTTCAAAAAGGTCCTTCAGATCAACAAGAATCGTTAATGGCATGTAACAACTTCAAAGATATTTCTGTCTATTCAAGATGTTTAATGCATTCTTCAGAATATTATCTTGACCAAACTTTTTTTAAATCCCGACAAAACTTGGCAGCACCTAGCCTTAATATATACACTAAATCCCAGCTACTCAACAAATTCTCGTAAAAATAATATTGCATAAGAAAATAAAAATCCCATACAAACAACTCATCAAACAACAGCTTTACCTTTGTTTAAGGAATTTCCTTCACTGCTGACCGTACTATACCCGATTTCTTCACAGGTACCACCAGCAGTAGCATTTGATATTGCT
Organism: Papaver atlanticum; assembly: GCA_023531105.1. NCBI lineage: Eukaryota > Viridiplantae > Streptophyta > Magnoliopsida > Ranunculales > Papaveraceae > Papaver > Papaver atlanticum. The sequence goes on along the minus strand of JAJJMB010006973.1, from coordinate 268,592 downwards.
AAGACACCATCTTTCTAGATTAGTGGGGTTGTGCTTCAGAATGGAGGTGATCGGGAGACTTAGTTACTACTTTTAGTTCAGAGCAAAAACTAAAAAAAGTAATATCTTGAATTGTTTCTGCTGAGATGCCTGCAAGGTTTTAGCTTCTTCAACAATACAAGTAATAGACAGCATCCATCAGAAAAGTCTACAAACATTTGAAGCAGTTGGATCCATACCTGAATGGATGGCAGGAGCCTTGTCCCATTATCTACGCCATAATAACACATGAAGTGAACCCCTTCATACTCTTTATAAAATTATAAGTGCCGCACTTTCCTGAAACACATGAAGGAAAAACAAGTCATTTTTTCTTCATCAAACTACAAACACGAGTAAATGTTAATATCATATGGGAAAGTAAAATACCATAACCGAGGCAATACTAAACTCATGCTACCTCCACTTTCGCTACAGATATTTATGTTATACAGTCATCTAATTTTGCATCCTCACCTATAATTTTTGCAGCTAATTTCTTGTCCATGACCTGAAAAAAACACTCAAACCCAAAACGAGGAAAAACAGAAGATCATATTTCGTTACTTTCATATTTTATAAAGCTAATTAACATTGATTCATTAAAACGATGTACATACTTAAAATGGGATTTTATAACCTTCCAAAGCATGTAATCAGTAAACTACTGTAGAGCGTCCATAAATAAAACACTTTACCCGAGAACGCAGCAAAATGGTCAATATCCATATGGAAAAATGTTCAAGGTATAAGATCACTTCTAAGGCCTGTCCTGGTTTATCCTGGGCCTGTCAAGGCATGCCAGGATAGCCTGTTAAGGCCTGTGTAGTATCGCACAAGGCGTTTATTTAAATAAAAAATTTACAACAGGATAGGTGTGACGGACCGGAAAATTACTCCTGGCACGCAAGGGCGCGCATGCCATAACTTCCCCGATGCGTCATTGTGATGCTAGTAACCGAACCTTAACACTAGGAAAATGCACGTTCATTTTCCCTTGCATGTATGCTCGTTGATCGTGATGCATCTAACTTAGCTTCCACATAGTTCCAACTTACCATAGAACAAGGGTACAAAGCCATTAAGGCTATGGACAATGCACCTTGCATGCATCACTAGCTTCCGAGTCCTTTCCAGGCATAAGTCATGCTTTGACTTGCACATAGGACTTTGACGGCCTAATTTCATCTCCCTTAAGCTCATGCTAGCTACGCTACTTGCATACCGATATGATTTACTTTCCTGGACATGCCCAATGCACTGTTGGTACATGCCTATTTCGAACACCTTGATAGGAAGTATGAGCATCCAAGGAATGTAATGCAACTCGCCTCATCAAGTCTTTCCACAATTATCTCTTGCGCAATACCGAGCCAGATGATATGAGAGGCCAAAATGCCGCAATCACCTCTCAGTTGGATGATATGAGCGACAACATGTTGGACCGGAAATACTGCAACTCATTGCGACTTCCTACGTACCCTTCCCTAATCTAAAGGTATCAAGCACAAACAGAAGTTCATCCTCGAAGGGACAACAACTTCAACCAATTAGTTTGCAAGGTCGTGGCATAGCGATAATGGTAATGGCCTAGTCCATGTAGGCCGTTCCGCCAAGATGCACCCATGTGATGTATATTTGGTTCACGGAATGGCATACTGATGCCCATGCTTAATGTGTTCCATTGGAAAGGATACGCATCTATAAATGAGGCCTAAGTATCATTTATACTCTTTCGTCTAGGCTCTGAAGCTTACTTGGTGCATGGTCCGCATAAGCACCTTCAACCAACTACACCTCCCTATATATGATTCAAATACATTTTTACAACTTAGATTTGGGGAGGAAAAAACATTTATCAAGTCCCAAGGCCGAATCTTGCAAAATTCATGGTTGCTGTCATGTACTTCCGGATACCCGGCCATGATGACTGCAGATTCAGTTCTGGCTCGCATGCCAGTTCCAATGTCCGTCCATGATGACTGAACATTTCCTAAGCCAGGTGCAGTGAAGGGCCTTGATGAATGTATTTCTGACTTTGGCCCATAGGCCACTCCAATGTATTCCAAGGCCATCCTGCTCTAGCATATTGCAGTATTGGCCATAGGACAATGACCTGTGTAATGCGCTATTGTGGCGCTGCTTTTTTCTAGACCAGCCACCCAACTGGCCTGAAGACCTTTGGTGCGAGATTGTCTCTTGGTCAATACAGCTTACAACTTGTACCCTCTTGGTGTGATATTTGCCCTTGGCCAATATATATTCGCAATGCGCCTTACATTGCGTCAGATTGGCTCTAGGACAACGTTCCTCTTAACACGCAACGGATCTTGAGATGAAGTTTCATCTCATGCCATGAAACATCTTTGCACATGCGTCATGCTAAAAACACGGGGTGTTACAATATCCACCCCTTTAAAGAATTTTTTCCCCGAAATACAAAACAAAACTATTGTGGACAAGCTCTTCGATTTGGTTGTGGACGATAATTTTGATCTTCTGAGCAAACGTCTCATACCGCATACTCTTGAATCCAAAAAGAGTCCACAACGTACTGCAACAAGCTAGGAAGGTCAGAACCAGCTATATGTGAGTGAGAGTGTGTGTGGGAGAGAGAGAGACCTCCGTACTGCAACAAGCTAAGATATTTGAAGTTAATCCGTACACTATGTTAGGTTGGCTTTGTTTTCTAAAAGTCAAAAAATGCAACAGAAGCGCCAATGAGATCCGAGGTACAACCAATAGATGATTTGAAGGTTTTCAATATTAACTAATATTGAAACTGGAACTGGAACGAGACTAATGTGAACCAGGCAGAAGTGGCCACCGCCTAATTGAAAATATTAGAGAACAAAAAAAAAAGATATTAAAAAAAAAAACATCCATGATTCTTGTTATACTTGGAATCCTACAATCAAACCAAGCAAGATGAACATAAATCAAAACTTACCTAAACAAACCCATAGAATAAAGAGAACTTGGAATTATCAAAAACACTAAACAACTGAATCTAAACAAGATAAAACTAAGCGTAACAAGAATCTGTTGGAAAAAAATTAATCGAAAATTGATTTTTAAAGTTTTTAAGAAAAATAATAACTTATTGTTTTCTTTTGTGAATGAAACTTTTTAGTCCCACATCGGGGAGTTCGTGTTTTTAAGTTGTATTATTCCATTATATAAACAAATTCTCTACTTTTGTAAAATTCATGGGAAATGGGTTTCTCTATTTTTTAGAGAGACCCCAAAGGGAACATAGTTTTATATTGTTTTCTTAAGCATTCGCGATTTTCCTTAAGGGTTTTTCTCGGAGTTTTTCCAAGATCAAGATTGAGCATCTACTACATATGCTAGTAGTAGGTGTATTAGGGTGTTTTATCCTGGAGATATCCGTCCTGTGAGGGCTATAGCATCACTTTTAGGTGAATCCGGGCGCTAATGTCTTAAGGACAGCGTGTTGAACACGTGACTCACTCTGTTTTTTCTAAAGTTTTACCGTGTTGTTGTTTCGAAGATCCGGGGGCTCGCTCGTTTCGTCAAATCAATCACTTCCATTGCAAAGGAGCTAAGTATCAATAACTTTTGCTTATTTGATTTTTCCTTGTTTTGGATTATTGCACCCAACAATCTTAAGACATTATAATTTTTAATAATCATGGATGTTAATTATGGAGTGAAAAACAAAAAAAAAAAAAAAATTTGGTCAGCTGTAGAGTTTCAAGATTATCTTTTAATCTAGAAGAAATTTCGATGAACCCTTTTGACAAGATGTAGTAGATATCCTGATAGTTACCCACATAAAATTTCAGAATTTTTGGAATTGTAAAAGTATTTTTTTTATATTTTACAAAACAGAGAAACGTTCCTGAAAAATTCTGACGAGCAGAAATTTGTTGTTGACTAAATTATTTTTTATGGGGTAACCATGAGTTTTTTTTTAAAATGGTGATTCAAATGAAGTTTGTATATGTAGATTTTATCTTCAAAACTCATTTTTTACTTTTCAATTCGGAATTGTGGTTTGTGAATAAAGATGTCATCTGGAAAGGGACATGGCTAACAGGCACATGTGGATGAACACAAGTCTTCCAAAGATGACAAAGGTGAGAACATCAAATGCAACTCTAAGCGTAGTATTAAAAAGAAAGGCATGTTTCATAAACATGAATCAAGAATTACTTTAATTAAGGGTGATTGTTATGTTTGTAAAATTTCTAACAATACAGCAGTAAATTGTAGACAACGTAAAAACCTTAATAAGTAGAAAGTTAATGCTAATTTAGTTGAAACAAATTAGAAAGAGTTCAATGGCATGATGTTGGAAGTTATTTTAATAACCAATGTGAAAGACTGGTAGGTGGACTCTGGAGCCACCAAGCATGCATGTTTGTTGAAACAAAAACCTGTTCACCTTCTATCAGAGGATAGAGGATGTCGAGAAACTCTATATGAGTAACTCATCTGCGACAGAGGTTGCATACAAGGGAAAGGTCGAGCAGAAGCTCATATCTGTAATAATCTCACATTAAATGAAGTTTTCATGTTCTGGGCATATGCAAGAATCTTGTATCTTGTTCTGTTGTAGATGGTAAGAGATTGAAGATCTTAATTAAATATGGAAAACTTGTTATAACTAAGGGAAGTAATTTTTTAGGCAACAGTTATAAGACTTAGGGTTTATATAAGCTTAAAGGAAAATCTGATGAAGTGAACATAGTTGATTCTTGTGCTTTCTTTTGTGTGTCTTTGAATGTTTTGCGTGGTAGACTTGGAACCGTAAACTTATAAGTCAATGCATAAACTGGCTAACATAGGCTGCGTACCCAAATTTAATTTGGATTTTGAACACAAAAGTGAAATCTCTGTAGAATCAAAATATGCTATAAAACCTTTTAGCAAAAATATTTAGAGTAATTCTAAGCCCTTAAAATTAATTCAGTTAGACCTAGTTGACATGAATTTAACCCAAATTAAGGTGGTAAAAAGTGGATCTTAATTTTCGTAGATGATTGTATGAGGTACTATCTTGTATACTTTCTTAGGTGTAAGGATGATGCCTTAGAAGCCTAAAGAGTATAAACTTGAAATTGAAAACCAAGTATATGTTACCACTAAAAGGGTTAGGTCTGAACTTGACGGCGAGTATGAAATTCATATGGTAGAACTTTACTTGTTAAATGGCATTATTCATGTGTTCGCGCCTCCTTATTCACCATAGTCCAATGGTATAGTTGAACGTAAGAACAAAACCATTAAGGAGATGATATATGCCATGTTGATTAAAGGTTAACCACCAACTTGTGGGGGAGGTCGTCTTCTAAATTTGTTATATCCTGAATAGAGTAACCTTTAAATGATCAGATAAATCTACATATGAGTATGGAAAGATAGACAACTTTCTTATGCATACGTCAAATTGTGGGGGTGTTTGACTAAGGTTGTCATTCCTCCTCCTAAGAGAACTAAGATAGGAACCAAAACTGTTATTTGTGTCTTGTTATATGGTATGCTGAGTATACTTCTACATATAGATTTTTGGTTGTGTTTTCTAATTTTTCTGCCTTTGGTGTGAATACTATTTTGGAGTCTAGGGATGTTGAGTTTTTGAACATGTTAATTTTGAAACCTGTCTCTCTTTAGAGATGTGTTTTTGATCCCCTAGATGTCTTTTCAACTAGTCATAATTTACCTTCAAAGTAAGATGAAGTAGAAATAATCCTAGGAGAAGTAAAAGGATTAGAACTGAGACTTCTTATGGACCTGACTTCATAATATTCCTAGCTTAGTCGGAGCTACAGACTCGTACAGAAGCAATAACATTTACTGAAACCCCATTCTAGTAAGAAGCTTCATTTAGTGAAATGGACTCAGTCCGTCAGAACTAGACTTAGGAGCTTGCTAGTTTACCTCAGGGAGTAAGACCATAGGATGTAAATGACTCTTTAAAAGGAAATGTAAGGTAGATGGATCTGTGGAAAATATAAGGCTAGGTTGGTAGCTAAAGGCTATACACTTAAATAAGGTGCAGATATCCTTGATTCTTATTCACCTGTGACGAGAATTACTTCCGTTGAGATGCTAATTGCTATTGCTGCCATAAACAACTTAAAGATACATCAGATGGATGTTAAGACAGCTAGTCTAAAACCGTGAATTAGATAAAGAAATTTACGTAGACCAACTTGAGGACTTTGTAGTAAAAGGTTGTGAAGACAAAGTTTGTAAGTTGAACAAATTTGTGTATGGGTTTCTAATAAACACATAAATAGTGACATGGAAAATTTGATCATGTGATAATGAGTAGTGGATTTAAGTTAATGAATCTAACAAGTATATTTACTAGTAACTTCTTAAGGATGCCTGTGTGATTGTATGCTTGTATGCTGGTGATATGCTTATACTTGATACAAACATAGATGTGATTAATTCCACTAAAAGCATGCGTTGAATGAGAACGTTGAATTGAAAGACTTAGGCCCTATTGATGTAATCTTAGGGATGAGGATTAGAAGATAATCTAACATTTATAGTCTTAGTCGTTCTCATTATATTGAATTTGTGCTTAAGAGATACAATCAGTATGATTGTAAACTTGCTTGTACTCCGTATGATTCTTCTTGTAAACTCACAAAAAATAAGGGTAATGGAGTATCTTAACTTGAATACTCAAGAGTCATAGTATGTCTAATGAATTTAATGAACTGTAAGAGTCCAAACATTGCCTATATTGTGAGTAAGTTAAGTAGATATACTTGTAGTCCATAGAAAGAGCATTAGGATGCACTTAGTAGAGTATTATGGTACCTAATATACTCTATTACCTTTTGTTTGATTTATGAAAGGTATCTTTCTGTCCTTGAGGAACTTTGTGATGCAAACTGGATAGTTTACTCAGAGGATTCTAAGTCTACGAGTGGATATGTTTTCACTATAGAAGGAGGGTTTGTTTTTGGAAGATTTCCAAACAGACTTATATTTCTCAATTCATTATGGAATCCGAGAGTATTGCGTTAGATAAAGCACGAGAGGGGGCCGAGTGCCTAAGATGCTTTTTAGAAGACATTCCTCTCTGGCATAGGCCTGTGCCAACTATATCTATACTTTGTGTGAGCCAAGCTGTAAATAGCTAAAGCTAAAAACAACTAATCTCAATAGGCGTTATTTCCATTAATTGGATAAAGTCCAAGGAGAATATCACAGACCATTTGACGAAAGGTTTATCTAAAGAGATAGTTAGTGTTGCATCGAGGGGGATGGGACTGAAGCTCATTACATAAAATTGCCATGAAGGATACTCAACCTTGCTGACTGGAGATCCAAAGATCAAGGTTTCAAATGAGACAACTAATTTGTGGTGATTAAAAGTATGCACTATCAAGAGAATTACATTCTTTGTCCCTCCCTACAGTGCTTTGTTGTGATAGTGTGACTGCATATGAAGGATGACTTTTAAGAAGTTTTAATGAGTTCTATAGTTTCAATTTAAGATTGAAGTGGGGTGTAGCAGTAACACTCTTTATGGAAACTAACCTATATGAATAAGAAAGTGGGGCCTCTTCCTATGAGAATATGAGCTTTGATTCTCTAAAGCATTCTGAGAAACAGGATATGTCCAGGGCCAAATTGGACAAAACGGCACGAGTTTGGCAGCAACCTTGGAGATATCATCCGTGGTTGTTATCGCGAATTACATCAAACGCTAGCAGTTCAAGACATCGCGTTCATTGTCTCTAGAAAGTAATTACGGTAATATCTCACTAAGCAAATGTTCAAGACCTCATGGACACCTCTGCCTAAAATGGTATTTCCTGCGTTTTATATGTGATTTTCGTTTTGATGGTTCTGGTATTACTGGAACTTAGGACCTAAGGTCACTAAGGGTTCACTAGTTCATGTTTTTTCACTTTGGTGAAAGAAACCTTTAGTCTCACCTGTGAGAAACTAAAGATGAAAGCTCTCTATACTATTATGATTTATGCAATCCATAGTATGACCCTGGGGTCAACACACTTTTGTGTGAGGGAGAGGACGTAGAAATGACTAGTATGATTTCAACACACAAACGGTCTGTATGTCTATTCAGTCAGGCAGGGTCGTGAGGTTGGGTTGTTGATTACCAAGATCTATATGTGTTTTGCATATTTTATTGAGGTTTTCATTCATGTGGGGGATTGTTGGAAAACAATAAATATAAAATTGATTTTTAAAGTTTTTAAGAAAAATAATAACTTATTGTTTTCTTTTGTGAATGAAACTCTTTAGTCCCACATCGGGGAGTTCCTGTTTTTAAGTTGTATTATTCCATTATATAAACAAATTCTCTACTTTTGTAAAATCCATGGGAAATGGGTTTCTCTATTTTTTAGAGAGACCCCAAAGGGAAAATAGTTTTATATTGTTTTCTTAAGCGTTCGCGATTTTCCTTAAGGGTTTTTCTCGGAGTTGCCAAGCTCAAGATTGAGCATCTACTACATATGCTAGTAGTAGGTGTATTAGGGTGTTTTATCCTGGAGATATCCGTCCTGTAAGGGCTATAGCATCACTTTTAGGTGTAGCCGGGCGCTAATGTCTTAACGACAGCGTGTTGAACACGTGACTCACTCTGTTTTTTCTAAAGTTTTACCGTGTTGTTGTTGCGAAGATCCGGGGGCTCACTCGTTTCGTCAAATCAATCACTTCCATTGCAAAGGAGCTAAGTATCAATAACTTTTGCTTATTTGATTTTTCCTTGTTTTTGATTATTGCACCCAACAGAATCATCTAACACATCGAGAAGAAAATATTACTGAAAAAAACACTAAATCAACAGATAAAGCATAATAACCCTAAAATCTACAATTGCTATGACTTCCATTACTACAACAGTTCATTTACAATTGCTAGTTCAGCTTACCTGAATAAGTAGCTGCAAGCCTGCACTTGAAGCACCATCTACAATCCTACAATGACTATCTCTAACCATACAACTATCACTACCAGCCCAACCCTTTCACCATCAGCAAATCCGTATTTCAACATGATTACCTACGTCCACGGTAGTGAAAATAAATTTTATTGCTTGCTCTCAATCGTACAACAATGGTAATGCTAAGTAAATACACAAGACTAGCTACATTCAATCTTCTTCTCTTCTAGTTTAAACACTTATAAAACCTTCCTCTATATCTACACTTCAATGTGTATTTATAGGTATAGGCGTTCATACAACAATATTACAGTGTTAGACAATCCTATTAAGTCTGATATCCCTTTCGGGTAGTTCCTATCGAATTCTTCCGATGCTTCCTGTCGACTGTTCGTCCTCCCAGGATATTAATATCCCAATGAATCTTTGCATGCTTGTATTGATCCTAATGATCCAAATTATATGTCCGTTATTCTCCTGATATCGGGCCCACCTTGATCTGACCCTTCTATTGTTGCGCGTGCTCTGCCCGTAGCATTTAATGTTCTTTTAACTAATTTAAACAGGATCATCGGTTCTCTTCATGCTTTACATGTTCCCTCCTTCTGATCGGATGTGGTAAATATCTCTTTTACTGCGCCTAGATTCATGGACTTGATCATGCGCTTCACCTCTATCTGTCTTTGGGTACCTCATAGCCTAAGATGTTGCCACGTACATCTGCCAAATATTTACTCTTACAGTCAAACATCTAAAATCTTGGTACATGCTGCTACACTGGTTTAATGCTGATGAAAACTCAAGAAGGAGCATAAAGGTGGATTTTCATTGTGTATGCCCATAGGTGCGAAGTAAATGTCCGCTGCAGTTGAAAACTGAGTATTACTGAAGTCTCAGTGCAAGTAATAATGTTTCTTCATGGGTGCTTACTTGACTAGGCAGTCTTAATTTTTTTACTTTTCTGGTTTAAGTTTGTTCAACAACCATATGCATCCTTCAAGTTGTGTCTTGGGTTGTTTCTAAGTAGTTGTCCCTGGGGTTGTACTTTCTTTTAAATTCTAAAATGTTATAACTTGAGTGTAGCTCAAATACAATGTAATTCAGATTTTCGAGTGTCAAGTTTCTTATTTAGCTTAATTAGATACTCAAGTTTCAAGTTCAAGTACAAGTCCTTACAAATTGTTTTCAAACAAGAAAAGATAACAGTTTGTGATCTAATTAGGTATGACCACTTTTATTCTAAACAGGGTGAACTAACTGACTGGTGATTCACATAGAGTGAAAAAACCAGAAATTGAGGAGAGATGAAGCGGTAGTGGCAATCCAGGTGAAAAAAGCCAATGTCGCTGCGAGTTGATATCTGCTGGATCCCTTCAAGTCTGGAAAATAGTTGATCACGGCTGCAGCTGAGCATGCCGCTGCTAGAGCGAGAAATGAGAGAATCTGCAGGAAATATTGTTTACTCATTAAACAATGTAATGAAACTAATCTTTCTATTTTACCGAGTTAAGTGTGCTCACTGCATCTCCAATAATAATGCTTATTTTGATTATTCCGGGTTGAAGAAGTAGGTACCCGGCAAGATCTGAATACCCTTGTGCAATCGCGAACATCAAACTCCAGGGCGTCAACAAGCTCATTATTATCATCAAAAAGCTGTCACAGTGAATTTGATGGTCACATAAAGCAAAGCAAACATGAACACACAATAATATGAAGTTAACAGTATAAGATACATGAGTCTTACAATTTCACTTGGGTATGGATCCTTGCAAACTGTTTGGAAACAAGAATAGGTACTGCGTTATTATGCTCATAATGTCTTAATGGCTTGACACAACCAGTTGTATTGTTACAACACTTGTTTTGTGATTGTCCTGGCTGTTACTAAGGATATTTGCTTAGCTATTGATTGTGATACTGCTAATCTTGTCAAGGATATTCTGGTCCATGGATGGTTAAGTAATTGCCAAATTCTTAGATAATAGTGACAATATGAATATTTCCCAGTTTTCAAGGATATAGCAGCGGCGGCGGTGTCAAACAGTAGTGGTGGTCATGGTGACCAATTTTTTAGGGGTGCATATTTTAGGGCTTTGAAAATGATAAAAGGCTATGAGCTTGAGTCTGTTTAGGGTTGCGTCAATTGGAATGGGCTTCTAGAGGGTTGTCTATGGTCAACTTGGGATTCTATACGGTGTTGGCTATTCTATAGCAATCATGTAATGAGTTTTTTCTTACAAATTTCTTGAGAGAAAAAACGATTCTTTGGGACATTTTACATTTAAAATGTAATTTGTAATATTACCTTATCTATAAAATTATCTTTACCGACAAGAAAACATAAAAACGAATGTTTCCCATGTGAAAATTGGAAAACTGTAGCTATAGGATTTTGGCACATATGGAAAGCTAGATGCTTACTAATTTTTGAGACTGTACATGTGAATACAGCTGAGCTCGCAAGAAGAGAAAATTCCTTTGTGGATTCACAAGGAGATAACATTTATTTGCTTGAACAATTTGAATCATGGAAATGCTCTTATATACCAAGAGATGCTAATAATACAGCGCATGACTTAACCAAACATTATGTAGCATTGAACTATAATGAAGATAGGCATACTCAAAGTAGAGTGTATTCCATCAAACATATCATCTCTTCAATACAATTGAAGTAATATTCTTACCTGAAAGCCACGTAATCATCCACATCTTGTGCAGTGGTCATGGCAGCTAGTGCAGAGCAACTGAAAATCATCTGAAAAATTCTCAGTATGAAGCTAATGATGATCCTCCTGTCCATATCCTGCTCCTTCTTCCTGTTTTCTCCCACTTGGTTTCTCTTTCTCGCAAAAAGTGACTTGCTCCTTGCTTTTAGCCCCTGTAGTACGTCTGATTGATCCTCGGAAAAAAGATACTCTAGAGGTTCCTGAGATTATTAACTCCTACTCTGATTTCAAAGTGTAGTTCGAAAGTTCGAATGTTACTGAATGTTATTGAAAGTTGAGTTGAGTTCGTATTCTGATTACTCTAACAGCAATCTAAAGTAGAGATATGTATGAAGAAGATACTCAAAACTTAAAAAGAATGGTGAAATGTGGCTGAGGAGGTGTTTGGTAGAGGCACATGCACTGCATACCCCTTCAATATAAAAACTCTCTATGAAAAAGAGAAATCAAAAGAGTATCATTTCTTGAAATGGTTTCATGCTCTTAATTAGTAACAATGTTCGTTTGAGTGGAGTTATCTGTATTTACTACTTTTGGGCGCTAGCAGGGATGAGGTTCGTGCATTTAACCTCGTTCCCTTGTTTAGCCAAGGTTAGTGGGTGGGAGTGTAAGACAGCTGACCTACATCCATTTATGTATTTCACTGTTGATGCGATGTCTTTAACTAAAGGAATTGTATTAACATGAATACTGTGCCATGATGTTGCATTGCATGGTGATTATGCCGTTCGAAATTGCATCAAAGAATTCAACTTCCTACTAAGTGTCAAGTATGACCACCCAGAACATCTTACTCAAACACACACTTTATTGGCCATTATTAGTAATCCAGTTAAAATTTTCTATAAACTCAAAAAGATAAAAAATGATTACGTTCTTACCTCAGTCAATCAGAATTTAGAGGTAGTATCCCTATAGATCGGACAGAACTACTCTTTGCCAATATTCCCCTCATAAATTTCCCTTTGTGGACGTAAAGTTGGAGGTCCAAATATCTAAAAGAAGCAAAAAACAGCTGTGGGTATACCATGGAAACGGTGAAGGAAAACTTTGAATATTACTTTTTTATATCTGAATCAAAGACAAAATTACTCCTAATATTGTCTTTGTGCCACACTGAGGGAGTTGCTCCTTCCAAGGTGGGTTGTTTTAGGCTATTTTTCTTTTAGAAATGCTGAACCTTGCGCGCTCTTAGGAAAATGGTTGTGGCTAAGGCTACACATGGGCCGGTATAGTCCGGGTTTTTTATGGAACCGGTCCCTGTACCTGAGGACCGGTACCTGCACTTGTACCTGGAGTTGTACCTGTACCTGTAAGACCGGTCTGGTACAAGACCGGTACCGTGGTTTTACCTGCAACCTAGCACTCATATAATAACTCTGACAACTTCATTCAAGCAGTCACAAACTCACTACCTGCAACCTAGCATTCATCTACATTAACCACTTATGTTCTAAAGACAAGTTTAAAACAAGTTAAAGTACTTAAGATGCAAGTTCAACATTAAAAAATAGTAAAGTTCAATACTAAATAACAGTAACAACTCCACAATTCTACACCACTTCCACTTGCATTCCATAAGTATGCGAGACTACGACAATGAATATCAAGCTCCTTTTTAGTCCTCTTTCCCTTTGTGGTTGAATCTACGCTTCATTACTCGAAGGATTGGGCATTGTTGTATATGAAATCTCATATCAGTTGTCCCATTTCGCTTGGCATCAGCAGCATATACTTTTGAGCAGTGCCTACACTTTGCTCTTGTAGAATCAAGTTTCTCAAAGTGTTCCCGTAGATGTTCCATTTAGAAACCCAAGTGATTAGCCTGTTGCAATTGAGAACATAACTCATTATACTAAAAAAAAAAACAGAAACAAAGTACACAAAATATGCTGCAAGCCTGCAATTCTAGACTAGAGCCAAAGAGCACCAGCTTCTTTAAGTTTAGGAAAGAATATTATTAATATCCATAACTCTATCCATAACACCAATAAGTTTACCACCAATAAAAACAACATGAACAAACAACAGAAAAACAAAATAATGAACCTGACTCAAACCCATGCTCTCTAATAAGCTCATGAATATATTTTCCAGTTAATAAGCCACTGAAATTGAACACACGTTAAGAATGAAAGAACCAGAACTAAATACCCTAACAAACAAAAAATCTAAAATCAGCAAGCAACTGACCAAACAGATCTAGTTCATTGCCAGATTCTCTTTGTCATGGAAGTTGAAGAATCAAATGAGTCCAGATAATACTGCTTTGTTGAGGCCTTTTATCAAACAGCTGGCTAACAACACAACTATCACCCTTTTTACCTAACAAAGACACGTTTGCATACACAAATAGAAAATCGAAACAGTACCCAATCTCTTGAATAATCTCATGCACGAATTTGTCATAGTAAGCATCCATGATTAAGAACAATCATACAAGAATTCAGGCACAATCAAACAAATCGATCTCAAATAAAACCCTAAATCAGATTCAAACATGCAATTAAACAGATTAATTAAACATGCAATCAATTTTTAAAAACTCTAAGTTAATCAAACAAATTTAAAATTACCAAAAATCAGATTAATGAAGAATCAATGTTGTGGAATTGTTGTTGGTAATTAATGATGGTGGTGGTGGTCGTGAAGAAGAAGATGGTGGTGGTGAATCTGATAGAGACTCAGAGTCAGAGATGGTGAAGAAGAAGAAGAAAAAGTGAAGGATGGTTCTGCAATTCTGAGAAAAAAAGAAGAAGAATGAATGAGTGATAGACTGATAGTCGATATTCATAGATAGATACCTAGGATCGATGGTCATGATTATTTCTAATCAAAAGATCTACGAATATTATTCACCGGGTATAATGGTCCGGTACCTTCCGGGAATTTGCTGAGAACCGGTCCTGTACCCATCCCTACACCAGTTCTCATTTCCATTCTCGTTCCCTGTACCTCCTCCCCCGGTTCCGCTCCGGTTCTGGTTCTTTTTTTTCCCGGTTCTGGTGCGATTCACCGGTTCCGGTCCGGTTCCTATGTAGCCTTAGTTGTGGCGCTTTAGAGGCGAGAAGGAAAGTTTTTGGTCTCAGATGATAATGTTAAAATTCAACCTTAATCCAGATCGAGTTTTTGGTCATCCTATCAACATGACTTACGGTTTCCTCCTGGTCCTTATTCCACACTTACTTTTATGTCCATTTTAGCACTTTTTTCGCTTCTTTTGGATGATTCTACCTAAATAAGACAAATAAAAGAAAACAAGATTAATACATGGTAATATGAAAGAATCATAGCAAATACAAGTATGGAATTGATAACAAAAGTATAGTAAATTATGCACTTATCATTATACGCACACCTTACAATTTACAACAAGAATAAAGCTAAAAGATATAGCTCTTCAAGGTATGATTTGTCCCGCTAAGTTTAAAGGAAAATATATTGTCACCTAAGAGTGATCCACAAGAATAATTTCTTAGCATGTTTATTTGATCTCTTAACGGAAATAGGAAGTTCAACATCAGATTCCATTTCCTTCACTTCATAAAAGAACTTGGTAAGAATCAATTGATTCTCTCTTTCTTTCGAATTTGAAGAACTGACTAAAGGTGTTAAATTTTACGGGCATCCAACTCAAAACCAATTGGCAATGAGTGGAGCGGCCCTTCCATATTATATTTAAGTTAATTAAGGGTATATAAGCGATGTGGGACCAATGTCCTTCCACAGAATTGCAGATCTCAAAGGCTTTGCAGTACTAATCCTGTTAGTTTCAAAATTAAACGGATATTGATGTTGTGCACGTTTAAACTTAGCGGTATAACAAATACCATGGCTCCATGATCTCAAGGGGACACATGATCGCAAATGGCAATTGGTGATTTGAACAAAATATGGGAAAGAAGAAGAGAGACAGGAGATAAACAAGCAAGCAACCACAACAAGATATACGTGGTTTAGCTTTACAGGCTACATCCACAGCCAACACCATCATAAAAAAATTAATTAATCAAAGACCATTACATGTTATTTCATCGGCCCAACAAAAAAATCCAAAGAGTTAATTAACAAGACATACCCGAAAACACTATATTGAAGAAACAATAAAAATCAAATCTCTAAAGCATTCTTCAAAAAAGCCTCATAACTTCTCTTCCACACCTTATTAATGGTTTCTAGTAACATTGGAGAAACATGTAAACACTATAAACTTGGTTTAGGCAAAGCTCTAAACCCAAAATCCTAAACCACCAAAATCTTCCTCGTACAAGTTTTTCCCCCACACAGATATTGACCTTTATGGTAGCACTCGGTCCTTCCCACCAAAGAGGTCAAAAACATAAACACAAGTTTTACCGCTCTTTTAGGTTGGATGATCTACAAAACCTATAATTTTAGTCCTATATATATATATATATGGAGAACACAAACTTGTCCCTTAAGAAACCTTAACTTTAGGAGATTACGAATAAGTTTACTTAGTATAAAAGGTGATCAAACTCCAGTCCTGTCCACTGGCTTAACCAACAATTCTCCACCTCGGATCATACTTTCAAGCATGAGACGATCACATGGAAATCACCTTCACCTTCCACCAGAGTTGTTTACCATCTCTATAAACTCTTAAAATTACTTTTTAAGCTCACCTATTAAGTTCCATCTTCATATAACCATCTTTTCGACCAAAGGAACATGATTTTGGTAAAAGTCCCCAAACTATCTCATACTGAAGAACAATTGTGAAATTGATCATGTTTCACAAATACCATGAAAATCTTAAATCACCATCAACAAATCCTTGCACAGATCCTGATAAGTGCTTAATTCACATGTTTCTGGTGTCAAATACATACTTGTTTTAGCTATAATCCTTGCATATCTCTTGTTAATACTCTTGTTTTTTCTATCTTATGTGTCATATTAGGTGAATCATCTAAAAGGAGCTACAAAGTGTTAAAATGAGAAAGGAGTTGAAGTCTACCAATAGAGAAGGACTACAGATTAAATGTAAACCGTTGAAATACAAGATTTTTCGGAGCGGGTTTTCTTTTCCAGCAGTTCAACAAGACTAGATGTACTTTGATCCCTAAGATTCAGACTCCTCGTGAACCAAAAGATTTTAATCCAATTGCGCTCTACAATACTGACTACAAGGTCATTTTTGGGATTACTGCTTTTAATATTACCCAAAAAATAATAAATATTACCTCTCCAGTAAAAGCAACTTATGTCCCTGGTAGATTTTTTTTCTGAAAATGTATTTACGAAGTGAGAAATTATTCACTCTATTCATGGAAAAGAAGGAAATTTAGAAAACCAAACATTCTCAATCGAATCAGCACACCCCCCGAATTTCGGAGCCTACATTCAATTTTTCTTTTTCTTTTTTGTAATTCTTATCTTTTGTAACATTTGATTTGTAAAGGTTAAGCAGGCATGGGCTGTAGTCAGAAACGTTTTGAGATAAGTAAGATAAAGTTGCATCAGGATAATCGATAACCCATTCACTATTAACAAAGGCACCATCTAATCTAAGATTTCATCGTGCCAGTCCTATGAGTGCTGCTAGTCTAAGACCTTGTTTGTTTTCTCCTGACTCACCTGACTCGTCTGGATCTGACTCATTTGGATCTGATTGAAATCGCCTGACTCCTCTGGATCTGACTCAATATGTTTGTTTTTTGAGTCACATGTGACTCATCTGACTCAAATATATGAGTCAGGGGGTTTGCTCCTAAGAGTTAGGGGTATTTTATTACCTGGCTCAAACGGGTCCGAGTTGGGGGTTAGGTCTGACTCAGAAAAGAAAACAAACGATCTGACATCTGACTAGGGTCGCGTCAGGAGCCGAGTCAGATCCAAACCCCGAGTCAGCAAAAAACAAACATGCTTTGAGTGTAGGGCTTACCACAAAAACCAAGATTTAAGTTACCATTTTGGTTTTCTCTTTCCTCTCAAGTTCAGAGTGATGTTTAAATCACAAATTAGAACCAAAAGAATATACAAACTAATTCTTTGATGCGACCAGAAACCATTCCCCCCAAAGGATCATTTTTAACTAAACCATGAAACATTTTTTCAGAAATATTAACAACTTAAAGGTTGGTTGGAAACCATTTTCCCACACAAGAACTAACTCACTAGCCAAGCCCATAGAAGGAACAAGAGTCGAAATTAATGTTTAAATGCGCCATATAGCGACTATCACGTCCATCAATTTCTGTAACACTAGATATTCAATTCCAGTGGGAAAAATTGAAAATAAATCTTTCGAAAAAAGGAAAAGAATGCGGGGTTAGCGTGTCAGGTAATAATTCTTTCGAAGAAACGAAAAGAATGCGGGGTTAGCGTGTCAGGTAATAATTGAGTCGTGACAACCGACACGTAATAATTGAGTCGTGACAACTATTCTTGGTTAAGTGTGACGTGGCTTCGCCTCGTCCCGTCGTGCATTTTTGATTTGGTGTTGTGGGATTTCGTCCCGCCCTGTCGCGATGCATTTTTGATTTGGTATGGCTCGGTTTCGCCTCGCTCGTCCCGATGCATTTTTGATTTGGTGTAGCTCGGCTTTGCCTCGCCCATCTCGATGCATGCTTAGGATTTTTGTTTTGGTGTGGCCCGTCCCAACGCATACTCTTTTAACTTCACCTGTATACTCTTCTGAATGATAGCATGCTCTAAAATTTACATAAAAAACTGAGTTCGAATTTACACTAATATTATTAATTAAAGTTACTTTTTACATACAAAATGAATTAAAAAAAAACTCTTTTAACTTTTTTTATATTCAAAGGGAACAATAGAATTAACTTTTAGTATGCATTGCTAAGTTGGGTAAACAACTAAAGTGTTATCATCATTCTTTGTTTGTTCACCATAATCTTGTTACAATGATGTTCTCATTAGTTCCAGAGAACTGGAGCACCAGATAAACTTGCGGATCTTCCTTAACATATTTGCATCTCTTGATGACTCATTTTTGGATCGAATTTTTTGTGTGTTTTTGTGGTTAGAATTGGATTACATATGTTTTCCTATGTACTGATTGCACAATCGAGAGATTTTTTAATCGAGAATCGGTTTATGAGTGTATGAATGTAAACCGATTCCGACCAGTGTTTTCGGAAAAAAAAAATCATATTTTTTCGGTTGTTTGATGTTTTGAAGATTGATTTATAGTAGTTGATCTCATATCTAACACGGTTAATTAACACCGAAAACAACTAATTAATACTAATTAATCAGGGGTAAAATAGGTAGAAAGAGAATAGTTGGTTAAAGAGTTTTGGGAAATTACTTCCTAATGACCTTTTTTGTATATTTGTAATAGGTCCCGAATAAATGGCCTATTCCCCAAACTAGGAGGGTAAAACTCCTCGTGCTGAATGCGAACAAAAATTCTTGGCGCAGAATGTGAACTGCTAGGGAAATAAAAGGTCAAGAACACACCACGTTCACCAGTCATGGAGTTGAAACCATATCTCCACGAAATTCAGTCAATGTGGTCCTTATTGTCAATGTCATCGATAATTAATGGCATCGAGAAATATCTGAGGAAGGCAGAATAGCAACTCTCTAACCTTGGAGATAATATATGTTGTCCACTTGAAGACTCCTAATAAAAGGATAATCCACTTGAAGACTCCATAAGATAAAAACAATATCATAGCTAGCCATGGAGTTGAATCAACCATTTGTGTTTTTTGTTCCTCTTCTGCTTGGTCTAATATTCTTTATTCAGTCTCCTATTGCTCTTTGTTGTCATGAACATGAAAGAACATCCCTCTTGACTCTCAAATCCTTTCTAACTGATCCTTCAAACCGTCTGTCATCATGGCAAGGGAAAAACTGCTGTAATTGGCATGGGATTCATTGTTCTAATGACTCTTTCCATGTCATCTCGCTTGACCTTCGAAATCCAGACCCTGAAACGTTTGTACGCAACGTCGGCTCAGCTGTCATTTCGACCTCATCTCAGTCGGTTACTGCACGTAATGGTACTTTAACGGCAATCATCTCAACCTCATCTCAGCCGAACAGAAGTGCACTCCATGGTAGTTTATCTCCTTCGCTGTTCAATCTTGTACATCTTGAGTATCTTGATCTAAGTCACAACAAATTAAACTTCTCAAACATCTCCAGCAATCAGTTTTCAAAGTTGAGAAGTCTTACTTATCTTGATCTCTCGCATTCTATGTTTTCAGGCTCTATTACAACACAATTCACCAACTTAACTTCGTTATGTTACCTTGATATATCGTGTTCATCTAGTATCATAGATTACTCAGCATATTCAATTAATTTCAACAACTCAAAAGTGTCGTATAATTATGATACTTCTTATTTCTCCACCAGTTACATATCATCGACAAGTTTGTATTGGTTGCATGGTTTAGTGAATCTTAAGGTCTTGAGGTTGATTGGTGTTGATATTTCCATGGCATCTTCAGCAATGAAATGGGCCGAACCGTTGTCGCTTCTCTACAATCTTAGGGAATTAGATCTCTC
Source organism: Papaver atlanticum (assembly GCA_023531105.1). Classification (NCBI taxonomy): domain Eukaryota; kingdom Viridiplantae; phylum Streptophyta; class Magnoliopsida; order Ranunculales; family Papaveraceae; genus Papaver; species Papaver atlanticum. Next base: position 248,429 of record JAJJMB010006973.1, on the reverse strand, counting down.
CGATTGTAGTCTCTCAGGTGTAGTTTTTCCGGTGCATGAATTTCTTAATCTTTCTCGTCTAGCATCCTTAAGAATGAGTTCCAACTTCTTCAACTCTCCAATCCCAGTTCAGTTTTCTAATTTCACATCTCTTTCAGCTCTGGACTTGTCAAACTGTAACTTGCAAGGTTCAATATCTCATCTTCCTCAACTTAAAGAACTTTATGTAGGTGTGAACCCAAATCTGAGTGTCAATTTAACTTGGTTTTTCAACCAACAATGGCCAGAACTCCAATTACTTTCGATACATTTAACTAAAGTGAATGAGTCGATTCCTAGTTCAATATCAAACACATCGTCATTAGTTTCTCTTGACATGTTAGGATGTGCAATTCTAGGTTCTTTACCTGCTTCAATCTCAAATCTTTCACAATTGCAGAATCTAGAGCTCGGTTACAATAACATTGCCGGTTTCATTCCTCCTTCAATCTCTAAACTCAAAAAACTTCAAATTCTATCTTTAACCCAAAACAATCTACAAGGATTCATACCCAAGTCGATATGTGAGATGTCTTCACTTCAGCAGATTAATTTGGGGCGTAATAATTTGACCGGAACAATACCAAGTTGCATTGGCAAGCTGAGGAACCTACAGAAATTTCATATCAGTGGCAATTCTATAGGGGGTAGCATTTCGTTGATTTCTTTGCTCAACGAGTTAAACTTGACTTGGATTAGTCTCGGTGCGAATAACATAACTGCTGAAGTAGATGCAGAGTTGGTTCTGCCTAAATTTGGCCTGCAATATTTGGCTCTGAAATCTTGCAATTTGAAAGGGTATATCCCAACTTCCATTTGTAAATTGCCTCAGCTGGTTACATTGGATTTGTCTCGTAATAACCTGCAAGGAGCTATTCCTTCTTGTATCTTTGAACTTCAGAATCTATCTTATTTGGATCTCTCTAACAACAATCTTCAAGGGACACTGCCACATTCCTTTAATCTTACTTTTCAGTTTGCATTTCCCACTCTAAATTTAGCGAACAACAAACTTCAAGGCCATCTTCCACTTCCACCTCAAAAAATTGGAGTCTTTGATCTGTCGCATAATGAATTCACTGGTGCAATCTCGGATGAGATTGGGCAAGCACTGTGCAGCATTGGGTATGTCTCGTTATCCGACAACAAACTCGCGGGCTCAATCCCTTCTTCTATGTGTGCAAACATACATAATTCTATGATGCATCTGGATCTGTCCAACAATAAGCTATTAGAAACAATACCTTCTAGCTTGCAGTACTGCAACTCTCTCATTTCCCTAAATCTTGGCATGAACAACCTGACCGGAAACATTCCGCACGAGCTTGAAGGAATGAAGAATCTCAAAACCGTACTGTTAGATGGCAACACTCTCAATGGTACATTTCCCTCTTTTATCCAACACCTTCAAGAATTGGAAGTTCTCAACTTAGGGAGCAACAAGTTTCGAGGTTCGATACCAAATTTCTTAGGTACACTACGTAATCTCAAGATTGTTGTCTTGAGGTCAAACGAATTCAATGGATCAATTCCACAGGAGATAAGTCGTCTGCATAAACTCCAGATATTAGACTTATCCAAAAACAAACTCTCTGGTCAGATTCCTAGTAAGATTGGCCACTTGGAGATGCTAACAAGAAGACCCAGTAACAGAATCTTACTTGGCGAAGAGATCTCTTTCATGTATTCAGGGGTGGAACTCCAGATTGTGACCAAAGGGACTACACAACACCTTGAGATTGTATACAGTTACAACTCAGGAATCGACCTATCGTGCAACTTTCTCGAAGGAAACATCCCACTGGAAATGGGTTTACTGAAAGGGCTTGCAGTGCTAAATCTGTCGCATAATCACTTTTATGGCAAGATACCAACGAGTATCGGTAGCATGAGAGGCCTGGAATCATTGGATCTTAGTTTCAACAAATTGCTTGGAAATATCCCAATGTCTTTAACATCAATTGACTCTCTTGGGTACTTGAACTTATCTTACAATAGCTTGAGTGGTACCATTCCAAGAGGATATCACTTTGATACATTGAGTTTGGATGGTTCAGCTTACACTGGCAATACTTTGTTGTGTGGTTTCCCAACAAATAAGAGTTGTCAAGATGATGTTACTAGTACGGGTACAAATGCATTGCAGAACCATGAAGAACAAGAGAATGCAAGAGGGAAATGGATTTTATGTGGTGTTATTGCTCTAGGTTATGCAGTTGGAGTTTGGGGTTTGGTTTTGCTTTTGCTTTTCAGGTGGGATGAGTATTGGAGATTAATTGATATCATGGTGGTAAGAATTGCTGGATGGATGCACACAACATTACCAGCACCAATAGCATGACACTTAAAGAAGCCCGATCCACCATACGAGCAACCTGCTGGTGTTGGACGTGGAGTCTTCAAGTTTTAAGCTGCTGGTTGGATCCCAAGCACCACCACCAACGCCAACAATTATCAACAAATCTGCAACAGATATTCAAACTAGTTTTCTCAGTTCATCAATCTCTGTCCCATTTCCATTGGATTTCATCTGAGCATTACCACCACTTCATTGGATTTCTTTGTTCATCAAGTTTTTTTCTCTGTACCTTTCCACTGATCTTCATCATACCACCTTTTAATTGGATGGTTTTTGCAGCTGTTTCAGCACTAGCCATCATTGTAAATTTGTAATGCTATCTAGATTACGGACAGATGATTCAGGATTTTTATCGAACAGTTGCTACGCAAAAAAGCTGGTGACAGAGGGGACAGAGCTGGTAATGGCTGAATCAAAGACCAAATTACTCCCATTAGCGTACTACCTCCGTTTTTGGATATTACTTTTTTTATATCTGAATTAAAGACCAAATTACTCCTGTTATTATACTACCTCCGTTTTTGGATAAGAAATACTATCAATTTTTATCAATTTAACCTATTTTTAGGCTAAAATAAATAAAAAGAAAAAAACTAAAAACGGTGTGAGTATATAACTTGAAAACTGCTTCAAAAAAAAAACAAAAAAACTTGATAACGCTTATTCAAACAAGAATAAAAAAGAAATATAACCTGAAAATGGAAAATAACAAAACAAAAAAAACAGACGAGAAATGAAAATGGAAAATACTTATTCTATTGACGTTCACCTTGACTTGTGTCTAGTCAAGTGTCTTTGAAGCCCAAATAGTAAATCGAAAATGGACAGTGAGAAAGCAGTCCCTTTCCTACACAACTTACTCCTAAAATCCTTTAGGTGAATGCCGTTTGGTTAAAAAAAATCATCAAAATGGATCCTTTAGGTGAATGCCGTTTGGTTAAAAAAAAAAATCATCAAAATGGTAGATAGTCTCAGTCTGGCGTCCAAATTTATTTATTTTTAAATCTGGATGATGGACTAAGATGTGGTTTCAGTAAATGAAAAGCTTGCACGGCAGACAGATTCCCACACTGAGGGAGTTAAACCAATTGGCTATGAGTGGAGAAGGCCCATAGGATTATAAACCGTAGGATCTTAGATAATCCAGACAATGTGGGACTAATAGTCTCAACACACCTTTCACGGTGGGTTGTTTTAGGCTACACTAATATGCTGGGAAATAGTCACTTCACGGAGGACTGGTCGGTAATTTTTTTAAAGAAATGATGAATGCGCTCTTTGCAAAATGGTTGTGGCGCTTTACTGGCGAGAAGGGAAGATTTCGGTCTCAGGTGATAATCCTAAAATTCAACCTTAATCCATCTCGAGTTTTAGGTCATCGTATCAACATGACATACGGGTCAAGTTGTTGGATAGTGATTTCTAAATTGTTTGTTGTTTGCTATACTAGTCTCTACTGTAGTTGCAGGAAATCCTACAACCTACACTCTTACTAATTTTTTAAGAACACACTAAGACATCATAAGAAATCTTACAAATACTTTTATTAGATTAATGGGGAAAACACAAATGTTAAAGGGAAAACCCTAACTTGAAGAACAAGAACAGTTTCTCTCTCCTATTTTTCTCACTACAACTCTCAAAAATCACATCTCTCTCTTTACAATGGCTTATGGTCCCTTTTATAGGGGCTACTTAGTGGAGGACAAATAATGAATCCTTTATTTTCGGGATGTGGAGGGCGATACAATCGCCTCTATTAATGTCCTTCGCGTTACTATCGCGCTGGTCTTCATGTGTTTGGCATGACTGGGTGGCATCATCGCGTCCGTCATCAGGGATTAATCGAGCGCGTAGTATTCGCTTGTTACTAGATTGATCTTCATCGCGCTCCTATTGGTTATGCGGTATTTTGCTCCCACATTTTGCCTCTTCTCATATCGATCTTTCAAAAGAAAGGGCGATAAGAGAAACTTCATTATTGCGCGTTACTCTAACTTTTCTTATTCTTCAGATCTACCAACATTTCTCTGGGTTTTCCGCGTAACCGTCTACACATATCTACTTTTGACAGACACGTTTTTCCTTTTAACTGGCTATTCCCCTTCCCACTGGTTTTCCTATTTCAATGCCTGTTAGAGAGAGAGAAAGGATCTTTTTCACTCTTTCTTCTCTTCTACAATTTTTTTCTATTCTTTCTTCAGCAATTCTTCTTTATTATCATCCTCCTTCTCTCCGAGCCTCTCTGTGCATCAACTTATGGATCCTTCAAGGTTAGTGTTTCTTTCATGTTTCATCTATCTTTTACTTTAATTTTTACTTTCTTTCCGTCTTCAAGTCGTTGATTCCTTCTGCTTCTGTTGCTGCTGTTGCTGCTTTATTTTCTGCTGCTGCTATTCTTTCACATTTCCATATTGTTTTCTGTTTCAGCATAAGTTCTTCATCTGGCAAACTCTTGATTAAGGTTTCAAACCCTTAGTCTCCTGTGGTTTCAGAAAGGGATGAATCTCTCAAGAGGAAATCTTCGCACAACAAAGAAGTAAGAAATACCCTTTACTTAATTTTTTCGCCTTTGGGAAGAAAAAAATATTGTTGCCTCTGTTTCTTATCTGAGTTGTTGTGTGAAGGTTCCTGAGGTCGCGAAATGAAGGGCTAAGAAGTCTCGTCCTACCCTCAAGCCCAATATGGATGTTGATTTGCCAGTGGTTCCTTTCACCTTTATTGGCGGCTCTTCATTGCCCCATGCTTCAACTCCGCCTATTGTCTCCAGCGCGGGTTTTTCCGCTCTTCCTCCTCCTATTGAGCCGCAGAGTGATCCTGTTCTTAAGGAGGTTACCGCATCAGTGATAGACGTTGTTGATCCTACATCCGAAGATGTTTCCGCCCCTTTGGATAAAGTTGATGCTTCCTCCTCGAAGGACGTCACTACTATTGTTTCGCCTTCTACTTCGATTATACCACCTTCCCAGTAGGTCACTCCTCCGGTGATGGTGGACTTCCAAGAACTGATGCTGGGGCCCGATCACCGCAAAAGTCTTATAGTGCCGCTCTTTCTTCTGTTAATGTTCCTTTTCAACCTCAGGTTTGTGACGCGCTTTCAAGTTATTGCATGAGTTTCTCCCTGACGAGTTGACAGGGCGTGAGATTTTACTTGACCCAGGCGTTAACCTCGCCATTGATCGTTTGGTACGTATTTTTACACTTATCCTCTTTTCTAGTGTCTTCCGATCGCGCTCTTATATTTTTTATTACTTTCTTTAGGAATCACACCTCCGTCAACTCCATGTTAAGGTTTTTTCTGAATCCGACATTACCATTAAGGAGCTCTCTCAACAAGTTTCTAGGCTTCAAGGAGAGGTGTCCGCTCTGAAAGGAAACCTTCTGACTGAGTCCGTTATATCTAAAGGTCTTCACTCATAGAACGTAGAGCTCAAAGGTAATGCGCTTTCTTCCTTTGTTAAATCTTGCTCCTTTGTCCGCCCTTGCCTTTATCTCTTAAATTGTGCATATATAATTAAAGACTTAAACCAGAAGTGCTAATGGAGAGGTTTAGTTACCAACATTCTACTGAGGATGCTTGTGCTGAGAATGAAAGATTTCAGAGTCAACTTAGTCAATTAATCAGTAGCCAATCATACCTTCTTTACCATATTGACAACCTAAAACATGTGAATCTTTCTCTTCGTAACCAATCCAATATTCTTGGTTCCCAAATATTCAATCTTTCAGGGTTATTACATAGTTCGGACTTAAGAAATCAAACCCTATCAGATGAAAGTCGGACCCTTGCAGAGGAGAAGCGTTCTTTTGTAAACGAAAGGGCGATGTGTACTCGGCAATATTTAACTCTGCAAAAGACTTGCTCTAGCCTAGAACAGTCTCTCCCCACCTTGAGAAATCAGCGCGAAGAAGAAGTGAAGAAATTAACCATAGAGAACGAGAAGATTATTCAGAGTAAAATAAACGTTACTGTAACCATGAATCAACTCCGAGATCAGCACATGCAATTAAAGGCTTCTTACGATAAGCTAGCACGAGAAAATGATTATCTTTCCAAGCGCGAAAAAAGATTTAGGAGACGCCATCAAGGTCTTGTTGGTGATGATTTTGATAAGCACATGGAGACGATTAATAATAGTGGGCTTGCTTTGTCTCATCATTTTATTTCGAGGGAAGGTAGTCATGACAGGCCGGCTTCCTAAGTTTTAATCTAGATTTTAATCTCCCTATTTCGTCCTTTTATTTTATCGCCCCTGTTTTGATCTAGATTTTCGTGCTTTTGCAGCGTCCGACGCGTCGCAACAACTTGTCATTAAAAAGTATAAATCTGATCTTTCAAAGGCGCGAAAAGAATGTGATGAGCTGAAGTCTGCGCGTGATGAACTTGTTTCTTCTCAGGCCAAATTGGACAAGCATAAAAGGAGATTTTCGCGCCTTCAGAAAGTGATGGATGTCGCCATTGGGAATGTTAAAAAGCACGCTGCTCGTGACCTATTTGCTAAGACTAGGAACTTTGCAGACCAAATCTGCCGCACCTATTCAGTTCCCATGCCAAGATTTGATCCTCCTGAAATTTCCGCTGATGAAGCATTCCCAGAATCCGATAGTGATGACTATGATGAGAGTGAGGATGATGGTGTAAATCCTCCTTCTTCAGATGATCGATCTAAAGGTGATGAAGCCGAGGGCGGATCTGCTGGGGATAAGAGTCCTGTTGTCGCGGAACCTTCTGTTCAAAATGAGGAAGTTCCTCAAGGAGATCTTTAAGTTATTGCTTTTATTCTTCGCGCTTTTCTTTTTGTTACTTTCCTTGGATGTCTGGGCGCTCCCAAGCTTGGGGGCATTAACTCTAGTTGTTTCTTTTAAGCTCTGCGTACCCGTTTCTTTATATTTGATTCTGCGTACCTGTGTTTAGCCAAGGGAGCAAGTAAAAATTATTCCTGTTTTCCATTTTTATACCCTATTTTCTCCAAAAAGGCGAATAACACTGTGCTAACATTCCATTCCCATATTTGCCTCTGTTTATCGCCTTTTTGATCTTCAGCATAATTATTATTAACCTATGACTTTTAGTTGGAGTTGTTACCGCCCTTATGATATATCAGTGGTTCAAACTTACATTCATACCTGGCTATGCCACTCGATCGCCTTGTCCTTGCTTTAAAAAAATTTGTTTGATGTAAGTAAAATGTTCAAGGAAAGTGGTACTTAGTTTTCATGTGATTTGTCGTAGTTGTCAATTTTGAACAAGATAATGTCGCCCTCTTGAAATGTCTCATTATTTCCCGCAGCAAAAATAAGTGCAAGGGGTGAGACTTAAACCCTTGACCTGTAACTTGCATTGTACCGCACTAGACCAACTATGCGAAAACTTGCTTTTGTTGAAACGTAACTACGCTCTAACTTTATCTTTATCTTATCCCTTGGTATTTCAAAGATATGTGAAAAATGTGTGTGAGTGGGGATTGAAACGCGCGACACTAAACTCGTATTACTCGCCCTGACCTCCTTTTGCGCTCTTTTCGCTTTATTTGTTCGCCTTTGTCCATTTTTCCTCGTCAGTTACTTCTTTTGTTCGCCCTGTGATCTGTAAATAATGGTCTTATAGGTTTATATGTGTTTCTTTTTAAGGTCTTATTATGCCTCCCTAATTAGAGGTCTTATTTACCCTTACTCTGTTGAGAGGTCTTATGCTTGCCCCAGAGTATTGTTGTTGGTCGGTCGATGAAATCACAGGCATCCATTACTCTTTCAAGTAGCATCCCATTGATCTCGCCTTATCATCTTTCGTATTTTTGCCTCTGCAGGATAATTTCGCGCGACAATGCGACAGGTCTAAATACTCCCGTGAGTAGTAGCTCCATGACATTGTCATCTTTGACACAATTCAGCTCCCTAGTGGAGGGTGCCATCCTTTATATTCCCCATGATTTTCCCTTCAAGGAAGCTTACCCCTACCGGGTTAAGGTGGGCTTCTCCCATTCGGTGATGCAACAACCATTTGTTTTCGTGGCCTCTTATCCCTCCGCCGATGTGGCTTATGGTTACGAGACCACACCCAAATTGGGGTTTCTTGAGGACCGAGTGCATCATAGTCAAGATTTGCTTAGGATGGATGGAAACATTCCATACGCCCCAGGCACCCTTATCTCAACCGTGTACCTCGGCGCCCTGATCGAGTTTCTGCTCAACCGTGTACCTCGGTACCCTAATCAGGGGTCTTAACTGGATAGGATTTTCTTTCGCCCCAATCTCCATGAGTCAGGTTTCGGATTGGTATAGCCTTCCCCTGAAACATGCATTACTAGGTTTTCCATTATGACGCGCGTTAGGTCTTACGTGGATGTGCCTCTTGCACATTGTGCGAACTAGGGTGCACGGCACAATTGGATGCCTAGCCTCCCTAATTATAGGTTTTAAATTTATTGCCTCCTATTGAGGCCTTATTAAACGTCTTATTTTTGCATTTGTCTTCTACTTGTATTTTTTCTGAGATATCTAATTATCTGAAAATGAAATCTTTTCACTTTCCATTCATTTTGCTCATGTTGCGTTATCAATGCCTTTCTCCATTTGAACCATCTCGCTTACATTATGTTTTCTTCTTTTGTTTATGAGTAATATTTCTTCAAATATATTCGATTCCATTGGCGATCAAGCTTTCGTCCCATGTCTCTCCCTTCATTGTCCACCAACTCATACGCTACATTCCCAACAATCCTTTTTATGATATATGGTCCATCCCACGTCTTCTCTAACTTCCCATCTTTTATTTTATGATAGGGCGATATTTCCCACAATACTAACTCTCCTGGTTGGAATTCCCTCTTTTTGACGCGCTTATTATATTCGCGGGCTAATCTGTTGTGATTATTTTCTATATGCTGTAATGCAATTTCTCTATTTTCCTCCACATCATCTATATTCGCCACAATCAAATCTGTATTTTGTCGTTGGTATCATTACTTCCGTGGACAATACCGCCTCTACCCCATAAGTCAGACAAAAGGGAGACATTCCTGTAGCTTCTCTTCTTGTCGTTCTGTAGGCCCAAAGAGCATTGTGAAGCTGTTCACACCATCCTTTATTGTGTCCTTCTAGTTTCTTTTTCAATATATCTACAAGTGTTTTGTTCGTTGCCTCAGCTTGCCCGTTGCTCTGTGGGTACAGGGGGGTTGACTTTCCGCTCCTTATTTTGAATACGTTAAATAACATCTCTATGTTTTCGCCCTCGAATTGTTTCCCATTGTCCGAAACTATCTGCACGGGGACTCCAAATCTGCATATTATATTTTCGAATATGAAGGAGAATACTTCACGATCTCTAATGTGTTGGGTTGCCTTTGCTTCTGCCCATTTTGTAAAGTAGTCAGTTGCGACAATTAAGTATCTTCTTTATCCTGTACCAGGTATAAATGGCCCTACAATGTCTAATCCTCATTTGGCAAATGGACAAACACTTGTTGTGGAGTTTGGAGTCGCCTCTGGGGCATGTATTCTTTTTCCATGACGTTGGCACTCTTCACACTGCCTTGACACCTCCTTCGCGTCTTCGTGCATGTATGACCAAAAATATCCTTGAATTTAGTTTTGTATGCCAATGATCTCGCTCCGCTATGATTCCCTGCGTCTCCATAATGAATTGCTTTTAGTATCTCCGTCCCTTTTTCTCGTGTTAGGCATCTCAGTGAGGGCCCAAGGAATGATCTCCGTTACAAGACTCCATCTTTTAATTCATAATTTGTCTCTTTGCTCATGAATTTGTGCGCCTCCAATTTGTTTCTTGGTAGCTTCCCTTTCTGTAGGTATTGATAGAGTGTGGTCCTCCAATCCAGTCTTCTCTTTTCTTGCTCATCTTATTGATTTTATAGGATCATCACGTTTGCGTCTGTTTCATCTTTATTGATGGAGGGAAATAAGAGCGTCTCTATCTTTATGTACCTGGCCTCTGGATCTACCATCATAGAGGAGATGAATGCCAGTGCATCCAAGAATCGATTGTCTTTTCTACAAATATGTCTCCAATTTACCTTTGGTATCTTTGCTGACAGATCTTTTATAAGTTTTTTGTACTTCTGTAATGATGGTTCATTTGTGCTGTACAAGCGCTGTATTTGTCGTATTACTAGTTGTTAATCAATGGTTACCTTGAAATCTTCCAATTTCATTTCGATTGCTCGCCTTAGCGCGTGCACCACCGCCTCGTATTTTGTTTCGTTATTGGTAGATGCAAATTCCAACCTAAATGAGTATACCATTCGTGCTCCATGCGGAGAGATGAAAACAATCACTATTCCTTTCCCTTCGCCATTTGCTGATCCATCTACTAGTATTTCCCATCTGCTTGGATTATACTCTGTGAGTAAGTCTGTTGAATTTCCCTGCTCTTCATCGATGTCCATCATATCTTCCACGTTCGCGTCTTCTTCAAGCGGAAATTCTCCCAGGAAATCCGCAATAACCTGTGATTTTTGTGAGGATAAGATTTCATATTTTACTCCAAACTGCTCCACTTGTGCGTTCCATCGCTCCACTCTTCCTACTCTTTTTGAGTTATTCATCACAGATTCAATTGGAATTTTTGTCAGTACTCTGATTTTGTGTGCCTAGAAGTAAGTGCGAAGTTTTTGCGTTGCATAAACCAGCGCGAGAATTAGTTTTTCAATCTTTGTGTAGTTCCTTTCCGCGGAGTTGTATGTTTTTCTTATGTAATAGATTGGCTTCTCCACTCCTTCATCTAGGCGGAGCAATACTGCACTCAACGCGTATGGCGTTGATGACAGATATATCAATAATTCTTCTCCTGGTTCAGCTTTTTGCAAAATAGTTAAATTTGTTAAATAATCCTTGATACTTTGTAGTGCTTGTTCGCATTCTTCCGTCCATTTGAATTTGGTTCCCTTCTTTAAGATATTGAAAAAATGTTTGCACTTATCGGAAGAGCGCGAAAGGAATCGCCCTAGCGAAGCAAGCAATCCATTCAGCTTTTGTACATCCTTTATTGTTGCAGGCGATTGCATGTCTCGAACTGCTTGCACCTTTTCTGGATCTACTTTCATTCCATTTTTTGACACAATGTAGCCTAGAAACTTTCCTTACGCCACTCCAAAGATGCAGATTTATCTTCATTTTAAATTTTCCCATTTGTTCAAATATCTCTTTTAAGTTGTCAACATGATCCACCGCCTTCTTACTCTTTACTAACATGTCATCCACATAGACCTCAATTGTTTTATGCACCCACTTTGCGAATATTTTCTCCACCATTCTCTGATATGTCGAACCTGCATTTTTTAATCCAAACGGCATCCTAGTATACAATATAATCCTCGTGGTGCAAAGAATGTTGTATGTTCTTGATCTTCTTCTGCCAAAGCTATCTGATTGTAACCTGAATATCCGTCTATTAATGATAATCTTTCGCTTCCTGCTGCAGCCTCCACCATCTGTGGTATATCTGGAAGGGGAAAGCTGTCCTTTGGGCACCCTTTGTTTAAATCGCTTAAGTCGATGCAGATCCTTATTCCTTTGTTCTTCTTTGGTACCACCACCATATTTGCTACCCATACTGGATATTTTGCTGGCCTGATTATTCCCGCATCTAGCATCTTCTGCAACTCTGCTTCTATTTGTGGGTGATATATGGTTGCTATCTTCTTTATCATTTGCTTGAATGGCCTCACATTTGGATTGATATCTAACCTGTGACATGCAATTGAGGGATCTATACCTGGCATCTCTTTCATGCTTCATGCGAAGATATCATGATATTCCCGCAATAGGTTTATCAGTTTTTCTTCTTCCTCCTTCTCCATCTTGGTTCCGATTTTCAACATCTTTGGCTCCTCTTCTGTTCCTATGTTTATCTCTTTGGTTGGTTCAACAGCTTCAAAATTTGCTTTTGGCTCGCCTAATGGTGATGGTTCTTTAATTTCACGCGCTGATTCTCTTGCCTTTTGTGGAATCTCATTCGGTATTCCTCTTCCTTCTTCTGCTTTTAACGTATAAACTCTTAACTCTTCTTTTTTTCTCAATTGTTTCGCCTTTCTCCATCGTTCCTTTCGCCTCTTTGTCCGCTCCTCATAATTTCGCACATCTATTTGACTGCAAGTTTTCGCGCTTTCAGTATCTCCTTTGATTTCTCCTATCGCGCTTGGCATTGGGAAGTGTAAGCATTGATGAAAAGTTGACGCCATGCCTTGTATTCCGTGCACCCATTGTCGCCCCATGAGCATGTTTTAGGGAGACTCAACGTCCACTATACAGAGTGCTACCTGCATTTCTATCTCACCTAGAATTAGCTTCATGATTATTTCGCCTTTCGGCTTTGTGATCGCCCTGTTAAAGCCGTGTATATTGTACTTTGTTTGGATTAATTTCGCGTCCTTGTATCCTATGCTCTTCAATGCGCGATAGAAAAGTATATCTACCGAGCTTCCTGTATCTATCAGAGTTCTATCTATCGCCCATTCTTCTGACTTTTCCACGCCTTCTCTCTCACTACCTGTCGCTCTCTTTACAGCTAAAGTAACAACTAGTGGATTTGTTCGCCTCAGGCTCCCTTATGGTACATCCTCCACTGTAAAGGTTATTTTCTGCTTTTTCCATTCCTTTAAATGTAAGACTTTATCCTTAGACATGATTTTCTTCCCTTCATAGTCACGTTTGTGTATATGTCCTGTAATGCCTGTATGAAAGTCTGCAACACTTACATCTGTGTTAGTAATTAATTTATCCTGTATATGTCGGCTTCCTTTTTTTTCCTTTATAATATTTGATGCTTTACATGATTCCGTTTGCTTCATTCTCCTTTCTTCTCTCTCGTATAGTTCTTTCTCCATCTGTTGATGTTCTTCCTTTTGCTAGTAAATCTCTGCTCTTCCTGTCTAGCGCTTTCTTTAGTGCCCTGAAACAGCAGTGAGATCCAGAAAGTGTAGTATTGAAGAAATTTTCTTAAACAAAATTTCCAGAAATCCCTTTTAGATCTAGTAAAATACTCAAAAATTCTTTGGATAAAAATTTTGCGATCAACTATTGCGGTTTTTATTTCTGTAAAACAAACTTTTGTGTTTTAGAACCATTTTGAAAGCTTCGTAAATAAGAAACACCTCTCTCCCACTGATCCAAGCTGTTTCTATGCGCCAAAATGTAGTTGCAGGAAATCCTACAACCTACACCCTTACTAATTTTTTAAGAACACACTAAGACATCGTAAGAAATCTTACAAATACTTTTATTAGATTAATGGGGAAAACAGAAATGTTGAAGGGGAAACCCTAACTTGAAGAACAAGAACACTTTCTCTCTCCTATTTTTCTCACTACAACTCTCAAAAATCAGAACTCTCTCTTTACAATGGCTTATGGTCCCTTTTATAGGGGTTACTTAGTGGAGGACAGCTAATGAATCCTTTATTTTCGGGATGTGGAGGGCGATACAATCGCCTCTATTAATGTCCTTCGCGTTACTTTCGCGCTGGTATTCACGTGTTTGGCATGACTAGGTGGCGTCATCGCGTTCGTCATCAAGGATTAATCAAGCGCGTAGTATTCGCCTGTTACTAGATTGATCTTCATCGCGCTCCTATTGGTTATGCGGTATTTTGCTCCCACATCTACGTACTTTGTAATGCCGAAAATGAGTCAGTAAATCACTTGTTCGTTCATTGCTGCATTATGAAAGAAGTTCCGGATGAATTGATTCTAAGGAGCACTCTACCTGATCGGACTAGTGAAAATGGGGTTTTTACTACCCTCAGAAACCCTCGTTGACTGCCACTTGACCATTGATCAAGACGGTCTTGGAATAAGAAAAAACACGGGACCGCGATATAATTACCATTTGGCCCTAAATCTATTATCGATTCCGCGACGGACAAAAAACGAGTAGGTTTTATTACTGAGCAGATTTATACCTCTTGCTCTCTCGGTCTCCCCATTTCTAATCTCACTCTTTTTTCTGTTCATGGTCTCAATCTCTAAACATGGATTTTCGCATTGTGAAAACTACTACCACACCCATTTTTCAGATTTTGGTCACTGTGAAACCCACGCCCAAAAAACTTCAGGCGCGCACCCATTCTCGGTGATAGAATGATGCACATGCCCATAGTTTTGAGAAATTATGTTTTCGTTTTCTTCTTTTGTTTTTCTTCTTTTCAAAACTCTAAAATCACCCGATTCATCCCAGATCTCATCTTATCTGTTCTTCTCTTGATCTCGACAGCTTCATCACCATCTTAATCTTCGATTTCCAGTAAATCGACGAAGAAGAATCGATTAAAACCTTTATCAAGTTCAGATCCAGATGAAGGAAGAAAGAAGGTTGGTGGTGGTCTGTTGGAGATTGAGAACTTAGGGTCTTAAATTGATGATTCTTTGAATAAAATAGATGAAATTATGTGTTATTCTGGAACGGGATTTGAATCTGAGAATGATTGTGGTATGAATTGAAGTTGCAGATGAAGATTGAGGAAGAAGATGTGTCGATAGTTTGTTTTTAGAAGAACAAGTAAGGGTTTAAGAGGAATTGAAGATGAGACAGTAAGGAAGAATGGGTTCTCGATTTCACAGGAAAGGTGATAAATAAGACAAGTTGATGGAATTGTTGCTGTTGTTGATCGAATTATTGCTACTGTTGAGTTTGAAGTACAAGCTGTGAAGAAGTTCGATCTGAGATTTGAAAAGCAAGACAAGATGATTCAGAGTATGAAGAGGATATTGAACACTGGGTTCAACTTCTAATCTAGTGGTGAGTCTTGAATTACAAAAATGATGGTGGATGGTTGAATTGATGTAGCAACTAAGAAGAACTGATGTTGGTTGAAGCTCTGCTGGTGTATGAATTGAAATGAACTAGATGAATTTTAGGAATTCTTATAGGTGAGGACCAAAATAAAGGCCTGAATAATCTGTTATGCAGCTATGGAATTGGTTGCATAACCTATAATGCATCTACAAAAATTGCTGCATAACTTGTTATGCAGTCCATAAAATGGTTGCATAACTTGTTATGCAGTCCAGAAAATGGTTGCATAACACGTTACACATCAACTTATTTGTTACTATTGAAACCAACAAAAACAAAAGACTGCATAACTTGTCATGCACCTACAATAATATCCGCATAACATGTTATGCAGTCGTGAAAATGGATGCATAACCTGTTATACGAAAATATAGCTGCATAATGGCTACATAACCTGTTATAGATGCATAACTTGTTATGCAGTTGAGAAAATGGTTGCATAATTCATTATGCGTCTGATTTTTCTGTTGGATTCAGGTATATACAACGTTTTAGTGGTTGCATAAACCAAAATAATAGATGCATGAACAAAAATATGGTTATGCATCTCTTTATGGTGCATATTGTGTTATGCATCTTTTTTTGAGGCTGCATAACGAATATGTAGTTAGTTTTCGAAACTTTTCCCTAAAATGATGATCACCTCCGATTTTTTCATGAAAACCAAAAATTTGATATTGTTGTTTGTACTCGTTGTGTAGCTCTCTTTAAAAGATTTCCAACGATATAAATTTTTTAAAATTCCAAGGCGCGGTTTTTTAGATATGTTATATCCAAGTTGCGTTGCCAATCATACCCCTAAAAAATTAGGATGCATAACCCGTAATGCAGTCATTTTTCAAAATTTCATATAATTATGGGTATGACAGAAACTAAATTTAATTGTGGGTCTGACAATGATAATATTTTTTTTTGGGGCATGCGCCTATTTTCCCTTTCGCATTTTGGTGAGCAGTTTGTTTTATGTTGGTTGCAGTTGGGCCAACCATGTTCGATAGGGTGCAAACTTGGTATCAGGGCAAAGGAAGACTTTCTCGGTGGAGTGGGTGAATTGGACCCATGTTGATTGGAAGCGTCCGGATCCTGGGCTAAAAAGGTATGCTTTGGATTCTCCATCTAGAATAGGACATTTAGGAACCTAAAAAAATCCTAGGAACAAAACTACATACTCGTCGGGGGTCCGGACCCTGGGATAATAAGGTATGCTTTGGATTCTCCGTCTAGAATAGGACTTTTAGGAACCTAAAAAAATCCTGGAACAAAACTACATACTCTTCGGGTGTCCAAAGGTTGGAAAATATCACCATCCATGATCGAGGTGGTGTTACAAACTTTGTATCAGAGCCGATGACGGATCTTTTGCTAGTGTGGTTAAAATAGTCCTATATTGCTCAGAAAGCGTCCAGATGCTAGGCTAATAAGTTACACTTCAGTTTCCCCATGTTGACGAGGCCTTTTGGGTCTAAAGTCCCCAAGAAGAACACAACTTGCCTGTGAGGTATCTAAAGGGTTGAAAATATCGTCAGTCGTGGTTGAGAGGGTGTTACATACTAGGTGTTTAAAAGGCCCTAGGAAGAACACGAGGTATCCAAAGGGCGGAAAATATCATCAGCAATGGTTGAGACATACTTGCTTTCTAGGTTCCAACGATTTAAACCTTCTAGTCCTCTCAATTACCAGTTAATGTGGGTGAGTGATTTGTCAAACACATGATTGGTCTAATAACCCTCAAAACAAAATTCTTGGGTGTAAAAGACGGGTAAAGTTTGATACTGTTTAAATATCCAAAAAAAATTTAGATACTTTTCTAATATCCTAGTCGGGTATTTTACTCCAAATATTTTCCTATCAGTTTACTACTCTCCCCTCCTCGTTTTTTCTTTTTCTATTTTGTGGAACGGGCAGTAGTATAATTTTTTATATCTTTTTGTAGTCCATGATGTAACCAGTTTCATCATACCTAATTTTTTTTTTTTGTTAAGGCTGGATGCTTCCCACTTCATCCTACCTATTTTTGAATAATGTAGTTTGTCTTAGTTTAAGCCAGGATGCAACCAGTTTTTTCTAGCCTTTTTTTTTTCAAGTTTCAAATCATTTATAAACAACGGGTCTTGTTTTGTAAAGCATTTAAAATCATTTCCAAAAATATAAATTATATTAAAATCGGATATTTTGGAAGTTATAAGTTTTGTTGTGATTTGTTTTATAAATTTGAAAGAGAAAGGATAAGAAAAGTAAAACAAAAACATGAAGTACATAATTGTCTATAATTTTTTCATGTCCATTTCACCATCCCTGATATCTATTCGTCTAATACAACCATACTTTATAGATACTTGGGCAATTGACCCATAATGAAGAAAAAATGAATGAGCATTGAATATTTTTTTTGGATCGGTAAATAAATTTAAAAAGAAAAGAGGAAAATGTTCACAAAGCATGAACACAAGATACAAACTCTCTCAGACCAAAAAGAAAGACAATGAATACACCCAAAAGTAATGAACAAAAAACAAAAACTCAACAAGCACAACACCCAGAGATTCCTCACAACTCGACCAAACTGAACTGAAAAGAAAAAATCTGGAAGGTTGGAACATGACATCTTTCAACTTTAGTATGAATTGTTTCAGCGACACCCCTAGTGGCCGAGGCAGTTAAAACCAAGGGCGTACAACTGCACACCCTGCCAAACTGGCTCCATAGCCTGGATTTGCACTAGTTTTGATCTTCCAAACCTATTTTTACTATCTTGCACCCCTGATCAGGCCCGGTTCTGAAGGGGGCATGTTGGGCTCCAGCACAGGGCGGGAAAAATCTGTTAGGCTATGGTGGATTACATTTTTGTGGCCCAATATATTTTATTCACATAATAGATTCTAAACATAATTGAAACTTCCGCCTTCAACTTTTTTTTTGTTTTTTTGATTGAGATCTTCTGCCGTCACCTAAAAAGTAGAAACGTACTGTCAAGCGAAGAAAACCCTAGCCAAAGTCCATTCCAATCAAATGTGCTCACGTAGTTCTATAGTTTGTAATCTCTTATATAGTTTTAGTCACTTGCAGATACCCATTGCGAGTTGCGGTTTTGGGTCATAGGGGTTAGTTTCATTTCAATTTGTTGATGTTTATACCGGAGAACCATTGAATATTTGATTTCATGTCTATTTGTGAAAATAATATATAGTTGCGGTTAATCCCACAACTACACCCTTGTAATGATAATAACACAAAGTCTACGTCATATTGATCAACTTAAACATTAATGATATTATTCACCATTATGACACTTAAATAATCTTTCGAAGCTTTTCTTTTGTGAATGTATAAGGTACACAGTAGATCAAAGTAAGGATTTACATACAACAATGGAAGAATACAAAGACACAAACCAAGTTAAGGATCCTATTTGTTTCCTCTCTTTTCTCTTATGTAGTTTCTTTTGACTTATTTCTCTCAAAAGATCTCTTTCTCTTATCATTTCTGAGCCCTTATATAGACAAACTTATCAAATAAAGACAACTTAGTTCATGTGCAAGATCTTAGTTAACTGATTCTCTTCCAATTTGTCTTATATGCCAGGCTTTTGAGAGCTGTCCCTGTCTGTCGCACAAATATTTGGCTCTTCGCGCTTCTTCTGGCTCGAATTATTCTTTCGCGTGATTGTTCATTCGTGCTTTGTCAGTGTCTTCGTATGATCACTCTTCGCCTTGTCTTCTTGTGATTATTGTGTTTTCGTGATTAAGGTTATTTTACTCGGGGCGAAGTTTGTATGTTTGCCTTGTGCGATATTTCTTCCCCACATAATAGTTGTTGAAATAAATCCAAGTTCTGATGTTCTAATTTATAAACGTAATTGATTTTTGTAATAGATCTTACTGGATATTTTTTATATGAAATCTCATAATCTTATGGTTCCCTTTTTGTTTACTATAAATTTTCTTTTTTGATTAATTATTATCCTATTAGTTTGTCCTCTCTAAATACAATTGTTTTGTTCCATGTACAGACTTGGTTTACTTATAAAAATGTGTATTAAGAGGGTTATAACGGGTGAAAGTGGACAATCTAGGCGTAAATGTAATGAAAAAAAGTGATGCATTTGTCTCAAAAGGGAGCCATAGATAAGTTCGTCGTTAAAAGAGCACATAATTTCTAGTTGAGAGTTCTCGACTTATTAATGTTGTTCTTAAATTATGACACATAAATTACTTCATTTCGATATTATATGATAAATTTTATTTGGAAAACATATAATTATATGGGTGGATTTTTTATTTTGTTGTTGCATAAAAGGGCGCGCTCTTAGCTCTTTCGCACATGGTCGTCAAAATGTCAGAGATGGCCATGCCCCTGATAACATTTTGCTTCCCCCTAATAGAATTTCTAGCTCCTCCCCTGGACACCCCTTTGAAAGCAGGATGAAGGTACAACCAATAAGCATCTGTGAATCTGATTTTTTCGATGGGTTTTGGGATCGTCCGCAATAGGTTTTTGAATACTCGGTTATTTCTTTCTTTCCACATGGTCAACATGATTGCAGCAGGAAGAGCTTTCACCACAAGAGCTTTTCTTGACTTGCTGTTAGGTATGGGCCAAGAGTTGAGAGCAATGTCGATCCAAGGAGGCAACATCCATATAATCTTAAACTCAGCTTTAAAAAAGTTCCATATATGACTGGCTATGTCGCACCAGAGGAGAAGATATGTGTAGGTTTCTTTATCATTGATGCACATATAACAATGACTAGCCCACGGTCTCCATTTTCTCTTACATAACTTGTTTTGAGTAAGGACTTTGTCTTTAGGGGCCACCCAGAGAAAGAAGCTTACTTTTGAAGGCCACAACTTTGACCACATATCATTTTGGGGTGGACAATGGTTGCATCTGTAGGAGGTGGATTGCTCTCGGAAACCAACCAATTATAGCACCTTGACTGAAAAAAGACCCTCCGAGTTGTTGCTCATCCATAGCCTACAATCGGCACAATTGTTGTTATTCGGATGAACATTGTTGGAATGAGCATTAATTTCATCAAGTGTTTAGCCTTTACGAAGATGCTTTAACTTTTAGCATCAGAATTTATAAGAACCCAGCGGTAGACAATATTTTAAGTTCATTTCAGAAATTGCTTACTTTTGATGCCGGTGAGTCTTGTTAAGTTTTGGAAAAAGGAAAAACTAGCTCCAAAGATTCACACATTCCTTTGGAGACTTTTACATGATGACATTTGAGTTTTTTCTAAGATAATTAAGCACATTCATTGAAGGGGTACCCACGAATAAAAACGTTTGTCGTTATGATTCGGTTATTATCAACCCTCTCTTCTTTAAATGCTCCTTGTCTCAAGCTGTGTGGTTTGCTTCCCCCTAACCTGGAAAATCATGACTCTACTGATATCTTGTTTGTAAAGATGGCTTCTAATTATTGGTGACGATTATGCATTCTGCATGGGTGCTTGTATATTGGGAGTGTTAGCAATATCATAGTATGGCTGTCTGTAAATTGTTTCTGTGTGTGTTTAGTCGAGTTACACATGTGACTTGTATGTGTCTTTGTAACGGTCATTGTAATATCCAGGCTATCATTACTAACTGCAAATGTCTTTGTCAGAGAGCCTCACAACCTGTTTTCTTCTGCTGTTATTTTTCTGCTTTATAAGCTTTTTTTGAGTCCTGTAATCTTCAACAAAACTTAATACAACCAAACATAATTTCTACATGGTATCAGGTACTAATAGGGGAATATTAAACTTCCGCCATTAAAACATCTGCTACTTATCTCGGTCCTGTTTTTTTCCTATACAACCTATCTTGCTCAATCATGTCAAGAATTACCAAAAATTCTCTGAATTCCGCTGCAAATCTCAACAACAACAAAAACAATACCAATCTCAATAAGAACAATCACAATTTTCCACCACTAACATCACCGCCACCACCACTACAAACACATTCTTCAGATTCACAACCATCTACTCCAAAACAATCTGATCCACCACAAACACAACCACGACCACAATTTCAATCTCAAGAAAAACACCCTCCGATTCAATCACAATTTGCTCAACAACAAGCTTCAACTTCTCAATCTCTTCCCTTTCTTTTTACACAACAATCACAACCACAACCTTATTAACATTTTGTTTATCGTGTTACCCCTCTTGCTTTTCCGAACATATCTAATTTTATTTCGACCAAGCTTGATGGATCTAACTTTCTGGTCTGGAAAGATCATATGTCTTCAATTTTGATCAGCACAAATTTGTATGGCTTTGTTGATGGTTCAATTGAGTCTCAACCTCAATTATTGTTTCAGAAAAATATTCTTGTGGAAAATCCAATTTATCTTATATAAATTGAATCAGTTTGTTAGATCTTGTATAAATGCATTTTTGTTACCTTCTCTTGCCACAGAACTGTTGGGAAAACCTACTTCTAGAGATAAAAGGATCCATCTCTCAAAAAATTTCACTCAACAATTCTTTGCTCGAAAATGTCAACTGCGCGGACAACTTCACTCAATTAGGAGAGGTACTTCTTCAATCTTTGATTATCTGCATCAGATTAAATCTATTTCTGATTCTTTAGCTGAGATTGGTGAACCTGTTCAAGACGATGATCTTGTTATTCTCATTTTGTTATTACGATTCAAAATAGAGAGGTTCCTCTTTCTTTTGCTGAATTACGATCAAGACTCATCAATCATGAGCAATGGCTCAAAGAGATGGAAACTGAAGCTTACTCTCCTCTACTTGTTGATCCTAGCAATTTGCTTTCTTTGTTCATAAGTATAATTCCAATTTCAAGAAAGCACAATCTTCACCTCCTTCTTATCCATCAAAACCTCATCCTTCAAATTCATCAAATGTATCCTCTGCTCCTCCTGAATTTGTTTTCAAGAAAGGAGAGTTCAATCCTAATATAGATGTAGATTATAGTACTATTGCTTGTCAAATCTGCAACAAGAAAGGTCATTTTGCAAATAGGTGTAAATTCAGGTATGCTGCTTCAAGAAAAAGTAATCCTCCAGTACAAAAAGCTTTTGCTGGTTTTAACGTGGCTTCTCCTTCTTTCAATCCATGGACTCATGCTGAGTCAATGCAATTTCAATTTGGTCCTGGTGAGTCTTCACAAGTTAACAGTGGTCATTGGAGTTGTAATGATCAAGGACCAATATGGATACCATATCCTGGAGCTACTAGTCATATGACTAAAAATCCTGCTATTATGACTGCACTGAGGAATTTAATGGAGATGAGCAGCTTATGGTTGGTGATGATAAGCTTTTACCAATAACTTTAACTGGTTCTAGTACTATACTCTCTTCTAATGGTGATACTTCTTTTGATTTATATAATGTCCTATATGTTCCTCATATTAAGCACAATTTACCCTCAATTGCAAAATTCAATATTGAGAATAATTGTTCTTTTGAATTCTTTCCATGGGTTTATGAAATCAAGTCTCTTTCCAATAGAAAAGTGTTGGCAAAAGGACCTATGCTTCAAAATATATATCCACTGTCGTCCATCACCCTCAGAAAAGATGCAGTTTTTTCTCCTTTAGTCAACTCTGCTTCACCAATTACTGCCTTTGCATTTTTGCTTGCTTTTCCAACTCTGTGGCATCAAATACTTGGCCATCCAAGCTCTAAAGTTGTGACAAAACTTCATACTGCATGCTCAATACATCTATCAAATAAAGACTTTGAGTCAGTTTGTACTTATTTCCAACTTGGAAAAAGTCAAGTTTACCTTTTATAGCTTATTCTACTATATCTAGTTAGTCATTGGCTCTTGTGCATTGTGACATTTGGGGTCCTGCACCTAATTTGTCACATTTAGGATTAAAGTATTTCATTTTTTTCGTAGATGATTTCAGCAAGTTCAACTGGATTTATCCAACGAAATGTAGATCTGAAAGTCTCAACTATTTCATGTTGTTTAAATCTTCCATGGAAAATTTATTGGACTTCAAAGTTAAGGAATTTCAGTGTGATGGTGCCTGTGAATTAGTTAAAGGTCATTTCAGAAGATATCTTGACACTCATGGGATATCTTTAAGAATCTTTTGTCCTAATCTGCATCAACCAAATGGTTCTGCTGAAAGAAAGATTGGACAAATTACAAAAATGGACAATACACTAACCTTCAATGTTTCTCTATTAAAGAGGTTTTGGTTTGATTTCTTCTTGACTGCAACTTATCTTATTAACAGAGTCCCTACCAAATTGTTGTAGTATAAATGTCCTTATCAAGTTCTCTTTGGGAAATATCCAGATTACAAGTTTATAAAAGTTTTTGGATGTTTATGTTTTCCTCATCTTGCTCATTGCAAGAAGGATAAGCTTAGTCTTAAATCCATTTCATGTGTATTTCTTGGATATAGTCCTTTTCATAAAGGATATAGATGTTATGATCTTGTATCCCACAGAGTGTTTACATCCGTTAATGTTGTCTTCAATGAAGCAGTCTTTCCTTTTGGACTATCATCTAGTGCAGCTGTATCTTCTTTGCCTACATCTTCAGTCACAGCTTCCACTTCTGCAGAATTGCCTACTTCAACAAGTGAGCAACCTCTCTCAGCTACAGATTTTCTTTCTCAGAATTACCTTCTACAACACCTGAGCAACCTCTCTCAACTTCTACCACTCCACTGTAGTCTTCAACTACAGAATACCTACTTCTGCTCCTACAACAATTGAGGTAACTACTTATGCTCCTACTATTTGCACTAGATCAAAATCTGGAGTTAGCAAGAAGAAATCTTTAGGTCCTAACTTTGTAGCTTATTCTCACACAAAACATCCAGCCCCACTAGATCTTAGTGCTGTTATTCAAAGAAATGAATTTACTGCTCTAAAACTTTCAAGGTGGATGCCAAAAATCAAAAATGGGATGTCTCTATGTAAGAAGAACATGATGCTTTATTCTCTAATAACACTTTTGAGTATAGTCCTTATGAACCAGGAATGAATGTTTTAGGCTGCAAATGGGTTCATAGAACCAAACTCAAGTCTGATGGTACTCTTGAGAGATTTAAATGTAGATTGGTAGCAAAGGATTATCATCAAGTTGATGGGGTGGATTTTTAGGAAACTTTTAGCCCTGTAGTCAAAGCTACAACTATTAAATGTGTTCTTAGTCTAGCTTTGAGAAATAAATGGTCTATCAAACAGCTTGATGTATCAAATGCATTTATGCATGGTGATCTCAATGAAGATGTGTACAGGGAACAGGCACCTGGCTTTGTATCAGCTAAGCATCCTTCTTATGTTTTCAAATTAAAAAAATCTATATATGGCCTTAAGCAGGCTCCAAGAGCATGGTATGATAAGTTGAGTAATTTTTTACTTCAATATGGTTTCTTGGTCTGAAGTGATCATTTAATATTTGTTTTTAGACAAGGTGCCACTCAGATGATTCTTCTTGTCTATGTAGATGACATTATTTTAGTTGGTTCTTCAGACTCTCTACTCTCTGACTTTGTTTCTTCTATGAAGAAAACTTTGCAAAGAAGGATTTAGGTACTCTTAATTATTTTCTGGGTATTAAAGCAGTTACAAATTCTGACACCAACTCCATGGTGCTCACTCAGACCAAATACTTACTTGAGTTACTAAAGAAGTTTGATATGCTAGAATCCAAACCTTGCAAAACTCCAGTTGCACAAGGAAAAAGAGCTTCTCTTTATAATGGTACTCTCTTAGCTGATCCTGCTTATTATAGACATATTGTTGGCAGTCTTCAATATCTTACATTAACTAGACCAGATATCAGTTTTGGTGTAAATTACATTGCTCTATTGATGCATCAACCAACTTATGTTCATTAACAGTTAGCCAAAAGGATTTTGAGGTATATCAAGGGCTATGTTGGCTCTGGCATTACTCTTACTGGTGGAGATTGCACTACTATTACTGCATTTTGTGATAGTGATTGGGCAGGCTGTCCTAATTCTAGAAAATCCACAGCTCTTTACTGTATGTTTCTTGGTTCCAATTTAGTGGCTTGGTCATCTAAGAAGCAACCTACTATGTCAAATTCTTCTACTGAAGCAGAATACAAGCCTCTTGTTGTTGCTTCCTCTGAAGTCAGATGGGTGTCTTATCTTCTTCATGAATTACAGGTTTATTGTAAGTTTCCCTGTACTATTTAATGGGACAATGTAGGTACTGCTCAATTGGCTAACAATCCCGTTTTCCATGCTAGAAGTAAGCATGTTGAAATTGATTATCACACTGTCAGAAGTTTAGTGGCTACTGGATTTCTTCTTGTTCAGAAGTTTAGTAAGTCTATGTGTGTGTTTAGTAGTGTTATACATGTGACTTGTATGTGTCTGTGTAACGGTCATTGTAATATCCAGGCTGTTATTACTAACTGCAACTGTCTTTGTCAGACAGCCTGACAGCCTGTTTTCTTCTGCTGTTATTTTTCTGCTTTACAAGCTTTTCTTGAGTCCTGTAATCTTCAACAAAACTTAATACAACCAAACATAGTTTCTACAGGGAGCAATATGCAAGGCCCGTAATAATCTTATTAATAAGAAGAAAAATACAAGAATTGGAGCTATTATTTGAGATGTGTGATTATTGTTTATTAATTTTTATTACTATGGAGAAGAAAATAATAGTGAGATGACTATAAGGTCTAATGAAATAGGTGGACAGAATATAGTGTCCCTGTGGTTTCCTTCACCTACTGGAAAGATCAAGATTAACGTCGATGCTGAATACAAGGATGGTAGGGCCACTTGTGATGTCGCTACGAGAGACTTGCAAGGTAACCACTTATACAGTGAAACAATGATCTTGTCTCAATGTCTCATGTTTCCCCACACATTGCAGAAGAGAATAGTTTTTTGCTAGCAGAAAATATTTTCTGGTTTTCCCAGATTATCTTGGAAGGGGATCGTCAAGCTGTTGTCAAAGCGTTTACTGAGCAATTTTATCAAATCCATAGGGGGTGGCTCGGCTCATTCTTAAAACGAAAAAAACTGCTAATAATCAATCTACAAGCTACAGATTTATTAACAAAGACGAGAACTGTGTTGCGCATCCTTCCTGATCAATGCTGACTCTAGCTAGTTTCTAGTTTCGACTTTCCTAGGTGTGGACCAATTGATGGACCTGGCTCTCCACCACTGGATTGGTAGGGAGGGGATTTTACTCTGCTAGTGGGACATCCATCAATCCAATGTTGGAGGTGCTGATCCATCAATTGGTTCATATATAATAAGTGTTTTCCTTCTAGTTTTCCTTCTTCTTGTTTTTCTAATTGTTGCTCTGGCTTGTGTCTGTCAGGTAGCCCATCAAAAAAAAGTTAAAAATAAATACATGTAACAATGATATGTTGTAAATGGATGTAAGTTATTAATTCCCTACAACATAAACGGGTCCATGGGTATTGTATATTTTCTTTAAAAAAAAAATTAGGAGTGAATTTATTAGTTTCATATCATCTGGATCTAATATATCAGAGACGAAAAATATGAACAAGTACATACATCAAATATTACAAGTACAAAAAACGAGATTTTCACATAAAATTTTGATCATATTGAGGAGATGGCATGTGAATTCTGATTCCGTTATTTGAAGGGAAAAGAAAAATGACAATAGTAAACGTCCTTCAAGCTATGATAAATCACTCTAAGAGTGTACCTAAAACAAAAATGACACCATATCCATTCAAATTAAAGGAATACTTTTAAAAAATTTACAATCAACTAAAATAATCAATTCCATTTTATTTAAACTTAATTGAGTCCCAAATATACTGTGATTTTTCATTTTAAATATGAGTAAATCTTGGTTTGCATGGATTAGTCAATTAAGATTTGTGGAAATTTTTTATACCTTTGAGAGAATTTGAGAGAGTGTTTGTAAGTTCATAACTTTGAGAGACTGTGAATTTCATAAAAGACTTGTAGAGAAGAATCTCAAAGATTTATAGAGTGTTTTTGCATATTGTAGCAACAATATTGATCAAATAATAAAAATAGATACTTTTGATCATGAAACCATAATTAAAATTCATTTATTTTTTTCATATCGCAAAAATTCAAATATGCCATCAAGAAACAAAAAAGATATTGATCATCAGAAAAATAACTAAAATTCATTAATTTTTCTTATTAATATGATTGTTTTGTAGTATATTAAGTGGTAAAGGTGAAATGGTAGAGGAAGAGGCAGAGTTTTGTCATTCATAAGAGTAGAAGGGTTACATGGATAATATCCTTTATATACATGATAGTGAAAACCCTAGTCATCTAGATGGACCACACATCCATGGGACATGGGCCATAGGCCCTATAACACTCCCCCTTGTGCGGTTCAAAATCAGAACTTCAAATGTGTTTCCACATTAAAACCTTTACAAGGAAAACCCAATGGGACAAAACCTTGACGAAGGGAAAAGAGTACAACGTGTTGAATCCTAGTAAAGTTGCTCCATACAGCTGACCACTTCTCTAATTGCTTCAGAAATTCCTAAAATAGAAAAACCCTGTGGAAAAAGAAAAACCTCAATCGAGTAATTATAATCTTGGTGTCATCTCATTAAAAACCTTTTCCGAGTAAAAAAACCCAGTGGGAAAAAGTAATCTCGGTTAAAGGGAAAAAGAGTTTAGCACACCAAGCTAGATGTCGACATCATATTAGATACTCCCCTTGATGTCGCCATCTCCCCCTGATTGTACTCAGGGGAGTTCAGACAATTTCCTTAGTCCAATACTCTTTACATGCTTTTCAAATAAGGACTTAGGAAGTGACTTAGTAAATAAGTCTGCCATATTCTCATCAGACGATACTTTGCTGACTTGAATGTTTAAGAGACATTGTTGTTGCTGATTGTAAAAGAACTTTGGTAAAATATGTTTCGTATTGTCACCCTTGATATATCCTTGCTTCATCTGTTCGATACAAGCTGCATTATATTCATAAATGCATGTCGGCTCTTCAGTGGTTGAATTCAAACCACTAGTCCCTCTAATATGTGTAATGACAGACCTTAACCATATACACTCACGGACCGCCTCGTGTAAGGCAATGATCTCAAAGTGGTTCATGGAGGTAGCCACAAGAGTCTGCTTGGTCGATCTCCAAGATATCACTGTGTTTCCAATGGTGAACACATAACCAGATTGTGATTGACCTTTATGTGGGTCGGAGAGGTACCCAGCATCAGCAAAACCAACCAAAACATTGTTTGGGGTTTCAGTGTAGGGAGTTGTATTTCCACTAGTGGTCCTTCTTACTTCTTCATAGGGATAAGATAAACCCATGTCAATGGTTCCTTCAGGTATCTGAAAACATTCTTTATACCATTCCTATGACGCTGCGTAGGAGCTGAGCTGTATCTCGCTAACAAGTTCACTGAGAATGATATATCAGGTCGAGTACATTGCGCTAAGTACAATAATGCTACTATTGCACTTAGGTTGGGAATTTCATCTCCCAATACCTCTTCGTCATCTTCCTTGGGACAAAATGGATCCTTTTGTACATCTAAACTTTGACCAATCATGGAGTGCTAGCAGGGTGCACCTTCTCCATATTGAATTGCCTGAGTATCTTATGGACATATGCAGACTGATGGATTAATATTCCACAGGCTCGGTGTTCTAGTTCAAGTCCTAGAAAAAACCGAGTTTTCCCAAGGTCTTTTATCTCAAATTCATA
Source organism: Papaver atlanticum (assembly GCA_023531105.1). Taxonomy (NCBI): domain Eukaryota; kingdom Viridiplantae; phylum Streptophyta; class Magnoliopsida; order Ranunculales; family Papaveraceae; genus Papaver; species Papaver atlanticum. The sequence goes on along the minus strand of JAJJMB010006973.1, from coordinate 219,559 downwards.
TTTTATATAACTTGTGGTTTCTCTTATTTCATCAAGAGTACCTATTATGTTAATATCATCAACATAAACAACTATAATTGTAAATCCGGAACTCGTTTTCTTTATAAATACGCAGGGGCATAACTCATTATTTGTATATCCCTTTTCAATCAAATAATCACTTAGACGGGTATACCACATCCGCCCGGATTGCTTTAATCCGTAAAGTGAGCGTTTCAACTTAATTGAAAACGCATGATAGACACATTTATGTGTCTATTTTCATCTCTATTGTGTATAATGTTAGTACCCATTTTTTTACTTATTTTGGTATTTTATCTCTTTGTAGGTATTTTTTGGAGAAATAAGCTTTTACGGCGAAATTGGCTCGAAAAGTTAATAAATGCAACCCAAGGGACGAGTGTTATACGGACTCCAGCAACGGATAAGGGGCGACCATTGGATAAGGGGTAACCTTTCCTCTTCACGTTCAAATTCTGAATTTGGGCGGGAAACCAAAAACGTGAAGGTTGTTTTCTGGCAGTTTTGGTGGTAGTGATTTGGAGGAGTTTAAGGTCGATTAAACCTCTGATTTTCATAGGGTAGACTACTTATGGGTCTAGGAATCTAACATGGGTGTTGAAATCGATTAAACTGGGCTCAATCGACGGGTTTTGATCTCACCAGCAAAATATGGAAAGTCACGTGTGTGACCGATTTTAGGAAATTTTAGAGAGATTAAAGGCAATATTTTATTCCCAAAGCTTAATATCTATCTAAGGAAGAGTTTAGAATCAAAAGGAAATCCCAGATATGCGTGGAAATTCTAAAACAAGAAATTCCCACAACTTTTCCTTGAAGAGAAAGAAAGAGATTTCGGAAAACTTTGGAGAGATTTAATCGCTCTTTTTGATATAAATAGATTGGTTGGGTCATATAGAAGGGGTGTCGAGAGTTTGGTGGGCTGAGAAGGGCTGAGGAGGCGAGAATCAGAGGTTTACAGGCCGCTGCTGCTGCTGTTTTCTGCTGGAGCGGAGCTGAAGAACACGAAGAACATAAGACGCACATGGAACAGTCGCGAAGAACACGAAGAACTTCGACCCACACCAAACCGTCGCAGAAGCAGTCTTATGTTCAACTACTGAAAGCTGTTATCGTTTTTGACTGTCTTTGCTTAATACTTTCAGCGACCATTACCTTCCTTACAACAAGCTTTCTGTAACTATAGCTCGTCCTTTCTAATAAAAACACCTTATTTGATCAATGAAATCAACTTTTGAGCATATTTCTAATATGAGGAGCTAAACCCCTTAGCCGAGGCGACGGAGGAAGCCATTGTTCCATGAAAAGTGGTATAGTTCTATTTTAATTATTTATTACAATTATTTTACATGATTATTTGCATAGAACTTAAAAGAAAAATTGGTTTTTATTGAGTAGTTGTGAAGTGTTTTGATAGGACATGCTTGGTTTTAATACTTTTGATGTTTCATGCTTCGTGCTTACAATTATTACTTCAAAAATCTATTAAAAGAAAAATATTAGAATCACTTTAAAAGAAAAAATTGCATGAATATTTATTAGAATTTATAACTTAATTGGTCAATGGTGGAATCCAGAGTCTCGGTATTTTCTTATTATTGTTGAAACAACTTTATTTAAGTTTCGAAAATCCTTCACAAGCCCGAGTTGAACGAACTCTACTTATCACTTTTTACAACAACTTAAAACCCACATCAACGCACTCCGTTGTTTAGAGTTACTTGATTCGGGCAATGGAAGGCCATCAGGCACTTTCATGTATATCTCTGAATCAAGATCCCCATAGAGATATGCTGTAACCACATCCATAAGATGCATTTCAAGTCCTTCTGAAACCACCAAGCTAACTAAGTAGCGCAACGTTATGACGTCCATTACGGGAGAGTATGTTTCCTCATAATCAATTCCAGGGCGTTGTGAGAAACCTTGCGCCACAAGGCGAGCCTTATACCTCAAGACTTCATTCTTCTCATTACGCTTTCTGACAAATACCCATTTATATCCTATGGGCTTTACACCTAGTGGGGTTAGCACTACCGTACCAAATACCCGTCTCTTTGAAAGTGAATTTAATTCTTCCTGGATTGCAACTTCCCATTTAGACCAGTCTGCTCTTCTTTGACATTTTGCAATAGAGCGTGGTTCGATGTCATCGTGCTCAATAATCTCTTGAGCAACAGTGTATGCAAATACGTCATCAATCTGTGTGAAGGATCCTTCCATCAACACATATGCACTGTCATAATCCATAGAGATTTCTTTGTTCTCTGGAATCATTTCAAATATCGGAGCGTCCTCCAGTATTGATTCATAGACATAACTATAATCAGAGACAATTTCATGAGAGGCATTATCTGTATTGATGATAAATGGATCAGGTTGTGCTTTACTCACTCTTTTCTTCCTTGGGTGAGTATCTATCGAACCAGGTGGTCTTTCCCTCTTCCTTTGGGGGGCCACGGCCTCAGCTACACTTCCACCAAGTGTAAGTTTGACACCTCTATATAGGGTGCTTTTTCTTGTATGAGGGATTTCTAACCTTGCAGGCACGTTTGTAGCTGGTGTGTGTAATCTTGTCACTTTAGCGATATCAGTGAATGCATCAGGCATTGAGTTTGCCACATTCTGATGATCAATAATTCTTTTCATTTCACTTTCACATTGTGAGGTGTGGGGATCAAGATGAGACAAAGTGGGAACATACCACGACAATTCCTGTCATTCCCTTAGGAAATCCTTTTCCATACCTCCCCCTAACGACAGGAAGTTTGTCTCATCAAAGTGACAGTCCGTAAATATTGCAGTAAAGAGATCGCTTGTCAAAGGTTCCAAATAGCGGATAATTGTTGGAGATTCATATCCAACATAAATACTTAATCGTCTTTGGGGACCCATCTTAGTACGCTGTGGGGACGTAATAGGCACGTATACGGCACAACCAAAAATACGTAAATGTGAAATACCAGGCTCATATCCAGTTACCAACTGGTACGCAGAAAATAGTTGGCTAACAGTTGGTCTAAAGCGAATAAGTAATGCTGCATGCAATATGGCGTACCCACAGGCAGTAATGGGCAGGTTGGAACGCATAACCAATGCCCTAGCGATCATTTGTAACCTTTTGATGGTAGCTTCTGCGAGACCATTTTGAGTGTGTACGTAGGTTACAGGGTGCTCTACATCAATTCCGATAGACATACAAAAATCATCAAATCCTTTAGATGTAAATTCTCCATCATTATCAAGCATGATAGACTTGATTGGATAATCGGGGTGGTGAGCCCTCAAGCGTATAATTTATGCTAGGAGCTTTGCAAAGGCAACATTTCTTGTGGACAGTAATGCAACGTGTGACCAACGGGTCGAAGCATCTACCAAAACCATAAAATACCTGAATGGCCCATATTCTGGATGTATAGGTCCAAAAATATCACCTTGTGTTCTTTGTAAAAATGGAATGTTTTGTTTTATATCTTTAGCATAGGATGGTCTCGCTCCTGTCTTTGCTAAAGAACAAGCTTTGCAAAATGAGTGGTGTGCTTTTGACAAAGTCCACGAAGTAGAATGAGAGAAAAGTTGCACATTAGTTGCTTTAGATAGCAATGGCTGGCAGACGTTGTTATTTTGCATTGTAATTGTATTTTGTCCCATTTTACTTTTCACTCGAAAGAAAGGATGTCCGTGTGAGTTCTTTAAAACATGGATCATCATATCACCACCTGGGTGCCCCAAGAGGTCGTGCCAAAGCTTGTATAAGTCACTATTCAACAGTTCATCATTGGTAACAACATGTGATTCGATAATCCGAATAGTAGTAGTGTACAAACCACTAGAGTGGATCATTAACTTCTCTAAAATGCGTTTTCTTCCACGTGTATTAGAGATAATATTTATATATTCAATTCCATTTTCACAGTGAGTTTCCAAATGATAACCATTTGCAAGGATATCTTTGAAGCTCAACAAGGTACGATTAGCTCTTGGTGCATATAGAGCATCTGTGACTTTAATCATTGTGCCATTTGGCAACAAGAATTGTGCATTACCTCCCCCAATAATCACTTGTGATGATCCAATCATCGTAGTCACAGAGGATTTATAAGGAATTAAGTCAACAAATAATTGCCTATTTCTTAAAATTGTGTGTGTGGTGCCACTATCAGCTAGGCACTCAATCTCTTCTGGAGATGACATTCCAACAAGTAATATGTAGTGTTATAAAATCCGAACAATTCATCTCATGTACTTCAGAGAATTCGGTCACATCTTTCAATTATGCAATAGATTATCAAAATAAAAATTAAATCCAAAGAATAATAAATACCCATAAAAATTGAAAACTACTGATCCATCAACAAAAAAACGATAATTTAAGACCATTTAACATAGTTTAAGTCATCAAAAGAAATATTTAAACCAATTCTGCTAAACCATAAAGCAAGAAAATAAACAAATGTTTAGGATCATAAGGGAACTAAAAACAATATCAATCAATCAAAGTCAGGTGTTTCCATAAGGGCATGGTTCTTGTTGCCCTGGAAGTATGAAATGGTGAAGTTGACATCTGGGGCATGATCATGTTCTTCCACACAGTGAGCTTCTTGATCTATAGATTCCCGGTACTTTTTGTAGCTGGCTGCTACTTTGGCACTAGCTTTGCATTGCTGGTACCAATTTTCGGAGATTCCACACCTGTAACAAGGTGCATTGGCATTCTCGAACTTATTAGGTGTGGGGTTCTTGTGTGTGTTTTCAACAGTGTTTCCCCTACCACTAGGTCCATAAGTTACATCTCTAGACCAGGTATTTGAATGGCCTCCACACCCATGACCCCTTCCACGATGGCCCTTTTGTCCTCTTCCACGTGGGTTATTATTCCCACATGAGTATGGAGCATTAGAATATGAATCAACATTTTTAACCCTCTTTTCTTTGGGGTGTTTTCCTTTGTTATCCTTGCCATAGTTTACCTCAGTAATTTTCTTCTTCCCAATGGCTCTAGCATTGTTGTTTGCTAGAACTTCGTTGTGCCTTTCGGCCACCCATAATAAGTTGATCAACTTGCTAAAAGTTGTTATTCTCTTATTATCAACCTCTATGCAGTATTGGTTGGCAAAATAACAGATGACAAAGGGAAAGTAGACAATGTCTTTTGAATCATATCTTTATCTGTGAGTTTTATCCCACAAAAGTTTAGGCGTGCTTGTAGCTTAAGCATGTCTTTTTGAAATCACCTACCTTCACATAATCAAGAAACCGAATGTCATTCCACTGTGGGAAAAGGGAACAAAACGGATTGCTAGTTCATCCCACATTTCTTTAGGACAATTTAAGTGTTGGTAACCCTAAAGGAGATTAGGGTCAATATGTTTCATCAAATATCGGAGGGCTTCAGCCTTTTCTTTTTCAGTTGCTGGGGCAACATCTTTGTCAATAGAGGGTTTGATGGTATGGGTGCATTCTTTTGCTACAAAAGCGATCTCCACATCAGCCATCCAACGGTGATACTCAAGTCCATCTGAGTCCAACAGTCCAAATTCTTGTCGGATTGATTCCGTCTTAATCATCTACATAAGACAAGGTTAAAAGACATTAGCATGACCAATTCCGGTACTGTATTCCCAAAGACCAAGTTTTTTTATGGATTGAGAAACCAAACTTCTTTATGGTTTTTATTGGTGACCCAGTCAACAATCGATGTTACTTAGTCAACGGCGTCCAATGACTAGTGTCAACACTACCCATTACGATTTCAACAAAGTTACCAAAATTTACAAACAAAGCATTACAAAAAGGGGTAACACCATTGGCATTGATACACAGAATTCACAGATTTGCATACGTTATAAAAAAAATATGGTAGAAGTTACATGATGAGACATTACATTAAATGAATCACAGTAAAGAGAATAGCCTTTTACAATGAAATTACACACAGATACTAATACAATTAAACAGACAATTATTTTATTGTTAATTTTTTTTTTGTCAAACATGTTAACAGTTTCAAAGATGCATGTAAACAGTCAATTGAAGATGACATATCAATTTGGGCGGACAAGCAAACAGTGTGAATTAAAGTAAAAATAGATAAATATTTGGTCATCCAAATGAAATTGCATAAGACACGACTGATTAACTTTTAGCAAAAACAAACAAATTAAAAGACAACATACAAGCATGTGAATAGGATAGCATAGGATGATGTTAAAAGTTGGTACATTTATAAACACCATAGCATGTGAAAAATCCCATAGACAAGAAAAACGGTTGAACACGGATTCAAACATTAAGACTTTTACTTATAGACATGGCATAACATAGCATCTCAATCAAGTGCAAACATATCATGGGATCTGATAGTAACATTAGTAATGATTTGGAATAACATGGCAATCATAGGATGATGTTAATGGTTGGTACATTTATAAACGCCATAGCATGTGAAATGTTACAAAATGAAGAACGAAACGTCGTAAGATGCAAGATTTTCGAGATTGCAATATTAACGGATGATAAAAAAAAATATTTAAAAAGGGTAGAGCTTGTGCTTGATAACGTTTTGTAGTATATTAAGTGGTAACGGTGAAATGGTAGAGGAAGAGGCAGAGTTTTGTCATTTATAAGAGTAGTAGGGTTACATGGATAATATCCTTTATATACATGATAGTGAAAACCCTAGTCATCTAGATTGACTGCACATCCATGGGCCATAGGCCCTATAACAGATTGTAATCTACAACTGTAGATTGACAACTCGTATTTTTAAAGTTGTAAAAGGTGGCATGTTTTAAAACTTTTTCCAAACAAAAGTTGTCAAAGTAAAAAACGTCCAACTCTTAGGATAAAAGAGTACTGATGAGAATCAAAACCACAACGTTTTGTGTGAAAAGAATTGCAAAGAGTAGTGACCAATTTTACACTTTAACAACTCATATCGCAAAGGTAGTGAATAACTGTATAACAACATTCATAAGGGTTGTTGAAGATAAATAAAAAATATTATTTCGAGAAATGTTGTTGGACAGATTCGAACACAAACCTACTATGTGTTAGCACAAGTCATCAACCATCCTTCCGAATTCACAATATTGGTAGTTGTCATCATTATTCACAACCTTTATAAGAGTTGTCGTAGAGGTATAAACACTTCTGCTAAATTTTTCTCACTTCTACTAAATTTTATTCACTTCTACTAAAAATTTCTCACTTCTGCTAAATTTTTCTAACTTCTGCAAAAAAATATTTTGGTCTCCGGTTCTACTAAATATTTCTCACTTCTGCTAAATATTTCTCACTTTTGCTAAAAACTATTTTCTCTAAAACCCCCTACTAAATTCTAGAAATTTAGGCCGTTTGAGATTGGGTAGAAATATACAAAAGAGGGTTTGTATAAGGTTTCGAGGAATATTCCAATGGAGTCTTACCTATGAATAGTTGGATTCATCGTTCTTACGAAGTTTCCGACTTATAGTAGTCCACTCCCTGCCAGGTTTTGAGCTCCGAACCACTTTCTTTCTCGAAGTCGCCAGAAAAGGGTTTGTTTAAACTTTCAGAGAATATTTCAATGGAATCTTACCTATAAATGGATGGATTCATCGTTTTTACCAAGTTTCCAACTTATAGTAGTCCACTCCCGACCAGGTTTCGATCTCGGAGCCAAGGTATGCATTTAATATGCCATAATAGGGTTTGTTTAAGGTTTCGGAGAATATTCCGAAGGAATCTTAACTGTAAATGGATGGATTCATTGTTCTTACCAAGTTTCCGACTTATAGTAGTCCACTCCCGGCCAGGTTCGATCTCAAAACGAGGGTATGCATACAATATGCCGGAATAGGGTTCGTTTAAGGTTTCAGAGAATATTCCGAAGGAATTTTACCTGTAAATGGATGGAATCATCGTTTTACCAAGTTTCCTACTTATAGTAGTCCACTCCCGTCCAGGTTTCAATGTCGGAGCCAAGGTGATAGACGCATTTATGTGTCTAATATATCTCAATTGTATATATTGTTAGTCTCGATTTTGTACTTATTTGGTTATTTTATGTATTTTTAGGTGTTTTTGGAAAAATAAGCTTTTGCGGCGAAATTGGCTCAAAATGTGGCATTTGAACCTCCGTAGATAACATACCAGAAGCACCCCAGAAGTATGTTGGAGACACCTCAGAGGCACACAAGAGACGAGTGTTATGCGGACTCCAGCAGTTTGGATAAGGGGTAACCTTTCCCCTTCACGTTCAAATTCTGAATTTTGGCGGGAAAATAAAAACATTCCTGGCAGTTTTGGTGATCGTGATTTGGAGGAGTTTGAGGTCGACTAAACCTCTGATTTTCATAGCATAGACTCCTTATGGGTCTAGGAATCTAATATTGGTGTTGAAATCGATTAAACTGGGCTCAACCGATGGATTTTTATCACAACAGCAAAATATGGAAAGTCACGTGTGTGACCTATTTTAGGAAATTTTAGAGAGATTAAAGTGCTATAAACTTTTCCATAGATTTGTATCTATCTAAGGAAGAGTTTAGAATCAAAAGGAAAGCTCAGAAACGCGTAGAAAATCTAAAACAAGAAATTGCCGCAACTTTGCCGTGAAGAGAAAGGAAGGGATTTTAGAGAAATTTAATCGGTCTTTTTGATACAAATAGATTGGCTGGGTCATATAAAAGTGGTGTCGAAAGTTTGGGGGGCTGAGGAGGCGAGAATCAGAGATTTACAGGCTCCGCTGCTGCTGCTGGTGCAGAACTTAAGAACACGAAGAACATAAGACACACGCAAAAAAGACGCAGATGAGTATCGTAGTTCAACAGCAGCAGCTAAGTAACGTTTATAAACAGTTTCCTTCCTGCAGTAACAGAAGACCTTTACCGATGATTTTATATCCTGTTTTAGACCTTCAGCGACTACAGTGTATTCTTTTACTCTTTTAATCAACTTTTGAGCTATAAATATGTACTTTGAGCAAGTGATTAATATGAGGATCTAAACCCCTTTGCTGAGCTGATGGAGGAATCCAATTTTCCAAGATTTGTGGGGTAATTTTTATTTAATTAATTTTTGCAATTTCTTATATGATTATTTGCTTTGATTGAGAATTGATTGAATGATTTTTCTTAAACAATTGTGATTTCTCTTGATAGATTATGCTTAGACCTATGTTTTTGATATTCTATGCTTTCGAAATACACTTGTTATTCCAAAAATCTACTTTTGCAAAATTTTAGAATCACTTTAAACGTAAAGAGTTGCATGAATATTGATTAGATCAAATCACATAAAAATTGGAGATTGGTGGAATCCTTTGTCTCAGTGTTTTTTATAATCTTGACCAAAACATTATTTTGATTTTTCTAGTTTTCTAAATTAAGTCTAAAAATTATTCTTCACAAGTCCGAGTTGAACGAATCTTATTACCACTTTTTCTACAACTTTCAAAACTACATCACAAGGTATGCATACAATATGCCATAATAGGGTTTGTTTAAGGTTTAAGAGAATATTCCGAATAAATCTTACCAATAAATGGATGGATTCATCGTTCTTACCAAGTTTCCGACTTATAATTGTCCACTCCCGGTCAAGTTTCATTCTCGGAGCCATGGTATGCATACAATATGCCTAAATAGGGTTTGTTTAAGGTTTCGGAGAATATTCTAGAGGAATCTTACCTGTAAATGGATGGATTCATCGTTCTTACCAAGTTTTCGACTTATAGTAGTCCACTCCCGGCCAGATTTCGATCTCGGAGCCATGGTATGCATACAATATGCAAGGATAAGGTTTGTTTAAGGTTTCAGATAATATTCCGACGGAATCTTACCTTTAAATGGATGGATTCATCGTTCTCACCTAGTTTCCGACTTATAGTTGTCCACTCCCGGCCAGGTATCAATCTCGGAGCCATGGTATGCATACAATATGCCAGAATAGGGTTTGTTTAAGGTTTCGAAAAATATTCCGAAGGACTCTTACCTGTAAATGGATGGATTCATCGTTCTTACCAAGTTTACGACTTATAGTAGTCCACTCCCAGCCAGGTATCAATCTCGGAGCCATGGTATGCATAAAATATGCCAGAATAGGGTTTGTTTAAGGTTTCAGAGAATATTCCAAAGGAATCTTACCTGTAAATGGATGGATTCATCGTTCTTACCAAGTTTCCGACTTATAGTAGTCCACTCCCGACCAGGTTTCAATCTCGGAGCCAGGGTATGCATACAATATGCCTAAATAGGGTTTGTTTAAGGTTTCGGAGAATTTTCCGAAGGAATCTTACTAGTAAATGGATGGATTCATCGTTCTTACCAAGTTTCCGACTTATAGTTTTCCATTCCCGGACAGGTTTCGATCTCGGAGACATGATATGCACATAACATGTTACAATAGTTTTTTTTAAGGTTTCAGAGAATATTCTTAAGTTATCTTACCTGTAAATTGATGGATTCATCGTTCTTACCAAGTTTCTGACTTATAGTAGTCCACTCCCGGACAGGATTCGATCTCGGAGCCAGGGTATGCATACAATATTCCAGAATAGGGTTTGTTTAAGCTTTCAGAGAATATTCTGAAGGAATCTTACCAGTAAATGAGCCCTCCGGAGCTTCTTGGTTCATAGTTTGTATGTCGTCATACCACATTTGAAGTTCGAATCGACACTGAGCTTCATATTTATCGATTTCGATGATGTATCCTGCTAAGTTTGAAGTCAGAACCCTCCCGGAGCTTCTTTGTTCATAGTTTGTATGTCGCTATACCACATTTGAAGTTCGAATCAATACTAAGCATTATATTTATCGATTTCGATGATGTATCCTGCTAAATTTGAAGACCGAACCCTCCTGGAGCTTCTTGGTTCATAGTTTGTATGTCGGCATACTACATTTAAAGTTCGAATCGATACTGAGCTTCATATTTATCGATTTTGATGATGTATCATGCTAAGTTTGAAGTCATAACCCTCCTAGAGCTTCTTGATTCATATTTAGTATGTCGTTTTACCAAATTTAAAGTTCGAATCGACACTAGGCTTCATATTTGTCGATTTCGATGATGTATCCTGCTAAGTTTGAAGTCAGAACCCTATGGAGCTTCTTGGTTCATAGTTTGTATGGCGTTATACCATATTTGAAGTTTAAATCGACACTGAGCTTTATATTTATCGATTCCGATGATGTATCATGCTAAGTTTGAAGTCAGAACCCTCCCGGAGCTTCTTGGTTCATAGTTTGTATGTCGTTATACCACATTTTAAGTTCGAATCGACCGACACTGAGCTTCATATTTATCGATTCCGATGATGTATCATGCTAGGTTTGAATTCAGAACCCTCCAGGAGCTTCTTGGTTCATAGTTTGTATATCGTTATACTACATTTTAAGTTCGTATCGACATTGAGCTTCATATTTATTGATTCCGATGATGTATCCTACTAAGTTTTAATTCCGAACCCTCCTGGAGCTTCTTGGTTCATATTTTGTATACCGTTATACCACATTTGAAGTTCGAATCGACACTGAGATTCATATTTATCGATTCTGATGATGTATCATGCTAAGTTTGAAGTCAGAACCCTCCTGGAGATTCCTGATTCAAAGTTTGTATGCCATTATACCACATTTGAAGTTCGAATCAATACTAAGCTTCATATTTATAGATCTTGATGATGAATCATGCTAAGTTTTAAGTCAGAACCCTCCTGGAGCTTCTTGCTTCATAGTTTGTATGTCGTCATACCACATTTGAAGTTTGAATCAACACTGAGCTTTATATTTATCGATTTTGATGATGTATCCTACTAAGTTTGAAGTCAGAACCCACCCGAAGCTTCTTGGTTCATAGTTTTTATGCCGTTATACCACATTTGAAGTTCATGACCTGTATGACTAGTCAAAATTGCTTCATGACCTATGTGACTAGTCGAAATTCAAACCGGAAGCACAAAGAGAAAGCACAAAGAAAATACACTTTCTTATTTTTCTGCTTCATTCCCATAGATTTTTCGGAATTTTTTTATAACTTAAGATGGATAATAATATCCTAAATTTAATGATACATATTTTGGATTTTTTTCATATCGAAAGTTGATAATAAAATCGAATACACGAGTTTGAACTAGCACAAAGAGAAACACATAAGCTTCTCAATACATATGAGTATCCTAATTTCTGCAATCCGTATGAACATCCTAAACCGAATTTACACCATCCAAATCTAAGTATTTACCTTATCTACACTAAAGCAAAGAGAGAAAGGAACCTCACATTCTCCTTTCACTCTCTTTTCGCTCTCTTTTTTATCTTGCATTCTTCTCCCCCGTAGATCTCCGAATTCATGGTAACTCTTCCATCCCTAACTCCAAATAAAACCCATTATTCTTACCAAAACCTAAAATTTAGAGAGACTTATCTCTCATCATTAGTTATGTTTATTTCTTCACCTGAAATTGATGGCGGCTTCATTACCGATCTGAAAAACCGGTGAGGAGATGCAGAAATTCGGAGATGAAATTGGTGGCAATGAAACAAGTCTTTATTGCTAATTGAAGAATCAAGAGATGGGGTTTGGTTGATTAGGGTTTTGGTTCAAATCTGGATCAGTGATGGTTTGTGTTTGATCTAAGAGATGAAATTTAGGGTTTAATTACTGAGAATCGAGAGATAATTAAGAAGAATTAGGTGATGGGTTTCTGTGGTTGTTCTTCAAGGGTGAGAAGATTAAGAACTGATACTGTTTTGATGGGGTTGAACTCGATTTCAGAGACAAAGAGAAGGAATTTGATGGGGGTTTGAAGCAAGAAATTGATGTGGAGAAATTGGGTTGGATTTGGTGAACAAATGATAGTTCTGGTGGTGCCATGGCCTAACTATGTAGAGGTGGAGATTTGATATTTAGTTTATCTTGCTGGTGGTTCTAGTACTGAGGAAGACGAGTTGGTGGTGATGTTCTGGATAAATTAATGGATCTGGGAGTAAAGAGGTGATGTTCAAAGGGTTTTAATGGTTTATGAATCTCAGATGCAGTTAGAAGATGAGCTTGGAGTTAGGGTTCCAGTGAAGAACAACTCTAAGGAGGAATTGAAGATGTTGGTGGTGCATTTTTGCGTTAAGTAAGGCAATTGTATTTTGTTGATTGCAAGGATGAGTTGAATTTGGTTTAGATGAATGTGTAAGGAACTTGTAGGACTGAAGTAGATAATCTGGTGGATGACTGAATGTGTTTGAGGAGAGATACTGAAGTTGTTAGCTAATGCAGTTGAGTTGAGGATGAGATTATGAAGTTGCAGCTGAACTAAAATGGTTTTAGTCTGTGGAAGAGTTGCTGTCGTTGCTAAATGATAATGTTGCAGGAGTTCTGTGCTTTTCTTGAAGGAGTTATAGCTGAGATGAAACTGGTTTTGGAATGACTCATGGAGGTTGTGGATGTGTTGAGTCTGGTAGAGGTAAACATCTACCCCATTTTTTATTTTCTATATTAGGTGTAAGTTTACTTATTGACCGATCTACTCTTGGTTCTCAGTACGCAAATCTTTTTGCTTTTTATGTTATCTTTTTCTATGGCATGTCAATCTCCGAATGTTCTTTGAGTTGACCTGCGCAATGCACTGGAGTCACTTAATTTCAATAAGAATAGTTTTCATCATTACTCCAAGCAGTCAATCCTTTTTTTTTTTTTTGCAAAAGACATTATTATGGAAGATTTACATTGCTTCCATGTTTGTGCTCTTTCCCATATTCTCCTTGTCATTTTATTTGTTTTTAGCATTTTCTTTGTGGAAACCTTCATACTTTCAAACCTTGAATTTATATTCTAACCTCTTAGTGGCATTGTTTTTTGTTTGTGTCAACAGCCAGAAGATTCCCAACTTTCAAAATAAATCATAATTCAAAGATAACTGTTGAGAAGGTGCATGTTCTCATGTCATAGGTAAACTTTTCTTCTCAAGTCTTCTCAAGTATTGAAGTTTTCCATGTTTTTCGATCTCTATTATACTAACTTGTTTTGCTACTGAATGTGTTTTCCTTGTCATAGGTTATCCTTTATACTAACTTGTTTTTCGGCTCTTGCATTGGTCCTGTGTTTTACGTTGATGACAAATAGAAATTCAAGTCCCAATGTTGGTTTCACTGTTAGGAACAAAGTTCTTCCACAAGCTTTGACTTTAATCAGGAGTTCATTGTTGCAGGGGCATGCCTTGCAGGTAGTTCCCTTGAATTTATAATGTTACTTTATCCTGCATTTGTTGATCACTTCATGAAATACTTTCCTTATATTGTGCAGGCCTTGCGAAGATTTTTTGCTTCCTTAGTCCATTCAGCAAATACAAGCTTTGATGCTTTACTAGAATCTCTTCGCAGGTTAGCAATACTTGTAAAGTATGATTTAATTATCTTTCACTGTCATTGGCCTACTGACTCTATTCAATTATATAATTTATTTTCTTATGTCTCAGTTTTGGATTCTTTGGTTGATCCTCTCAAAAAAAAAGCCGAAGCTAGATGCTGTGAAGTAAGAAGTTGATCAAAACGAGGACATGATCAGGTGTGCTCTTCGAGCAATCTCTTCTTTGAGCCTCATAAGGTTTTGCACTTCATATTTTACTTATTATCTTTTACATCTTTACATTTCAATATCTAGCTCTAGCTAAAGCAGATTACTGTGTTTGTTATTGCTTCTGTTTACTTGTTTCTAAAAAGTGTTTTCTTTGATCTATTGCTTTTTTTGCAGCAAAGGAGACTGCAGTCTTAAGTACAAGAGCCTTATGATTGAGATAATGAAATCAACAGGGTTAATCGACAAGTATATGAATGGTGATTGCTTTGTCAGCAAAACATTTTTAAGAGCAGGGTTAGATGAGAATGGTAAGCAAAAATCCACCACTCATGAAATCTATGTGAATGTATTACCTACATGCCGACATAAACTTGTAAGAGATGAAGGAAATGTTCACTGACCCGTGTTCTAGTTCTGTGTGAATGCATTATGAGAATATATGTGGTGATTAACAACACTGAACAGAATCTAGTGTATTTGGATAATTACATTGTAAATTGTTGATAAACGTATTGTAGTTTCACAAGTAAGAATGGTTATAATAATTTGCAGTCTCGAGATCTAAGACTGAATGTTGTCACAGTGATGGTTTACTTTTGAATGAATGCTGGTATATTTTGAATGCTGTGACCAATTTCAAAAAAAAATTCACAAATGAAAAATAACCACAACTGCTATGAAAAGTTTTTGAAGAAGTGACTTACAACTCAAACAAAAGTTGTCATGGAAATGACATACAACTCTAATCATAGTTGTCAAAGAATTCTCTTATAACTCTAACAATAGTTGTCAACGAGTTTTCTACGACCCCAACAAGTGTAGTGCAAGAGTTATTTTCACTCCCATGAAAGAGTTGTGTTAGGCGCTAAAAGGAAATTTCGAAAGACATTCACAACTGAAGCAAGTGTTGTACAAAACTAAACAACTATGTTTACGACTCTAGCTGAAGAGTTGCAAAGATTTGAGGACTTTCTACAACCACCACCACCCCACACTTGTGCAACCTATAGAAAGACGTCGTCGTAGACCATACAACAACTATTTTCAGGAGTAGTTGATCGAGGGTTTTCCCGTACTGTTGATAATAAAGCTTTAAATGTTTTGGGACGCTATAAACACATATCGTTTTTTATTTTTATTTTCAAATTATTTAATGACATTTAATAATTAAACGCATTTTTTTAATTTATTAATAAAAGAAAATAACCTGAATAGAAGTCTCTCAGAAGAGATTTGATTCAAGCCTATTTTAATTAAAAAGTCCTTCAAAATCTCCAACAACTCGAATACTGGATTTCAAAGTTTACATCTAATGACATAGGATTCCAAGGATTTTCTACTCTATTCAATAACGAGGATTTTTAAAACCTTAAAAATAATATAGATCTCCTCTAACAAGAGATATTATATCTCTCTAGGAATATCGAGAAATCTCAATTGACTGACCTGAGATGAAGAAAATGGAAGAAAATAAGTTTTGGATAAATTTTTGAGAAAAACGTTTACGCAGAAAGCAAAGAGTGAGGGAGCATATTTAAATATTTTCTTTAACGTTCGTTGTTATAAATTTTGTCATTAGCAATACCGTTCTTATATCGACCAGAAAGCATGTGCATTGCACAGGCATAACATACATTGTTTATTAAAAAATCATTACAACTTTTTAAGGGAATTTGCCCTTTTATTGATAACATTGAGCCGTAATACATGCTAGCTAATATAGATGACTGTGTAAGGATTCTTTACTACCATTAATCTTGGATAAAAATAAGTATTGCTAATTTTTATTAATTAAGCTCTTTGTAGTGGTTTATGGCATCTAGATATACACCCATCCTTCTCCTTGGCACATCCATGGTACATATCTTTTTCGTAAACGCAACACCAACATTTTCCTATTCCTTCACATGTTCTTGGGCGGCATCCTGAAAAGTAAATATTGCTGCTCCCTGAAGTAATTTCCTTTCCTAACTCTGATATGTCTCTGCTTGCTATACAAGAGGAAAAACATATAAAGGTCATTAGTTCTTTTTGAAAATAAGAAGAATCATACTATTTCGATATCATTTTTAAAAAAAATGATCAGATCAACTCATTCTGTTCATAAAGAAGTACCTTGGTTGAGGGTAAATAGGAACGTGAGAAGAAGGAAAACAAGACCCAAACGCTTGAAACGAGATGCGGCCATCACAAACAAAGTAAATGATGTATTTTTATTTTTATTCGTCGATATAAATACTGGATGTACCTTTGTAATAGTGTGAGACCCCTATTTATAACATTGATAAACATAATTAATAAGCAAAAGATTGTCACAATCCCTTAGCATTAATTGGAAAGATTTGCCTATGATAATCAAGAACATTAATATAGTACTAATAATCCTATAGGAAAGAAAATTCTTCAGTTTTGGCAGTTTAAGTCACAGGGGTCTTGCATGAGGGGTATGTTCAACGCATGTTCATGTTATCTTTTTAGTGTTTATTATTTTACTAGTATGAAATCCGCGCTACACATCAGGTGTTTTATTAATAAGCAAAACATTGTCACAATCCCTTATCATTAATTGGAAAGATTTGCCTATGATAATCAAGAACATTAATACAGTACTAATAATCCTATAGGAAAGAAAATTCTTCAGTTTTGGCAGTTTAAGTCACAGGGGTCTTGCATGAGGGGTATGTTCAACGCATGTTCCTGTTATCTTTTAAGTGTTTATTATTTTACTAGTATGAAATCCGCGCTACACATCATGTGTGGCGATTTCTACCATGGCCAAGTGAAACGACAAGGTAGAAAATGATTGAAGTTTTCTTATTATTGAAAAGCGTAAAGTTACAAACCAGTTTTGTAATACCCCGAAAATTTGGTTTGGGTTATGGGCTTGAGCCCAACATGTTTGGTTGGTGCTGAGATTGTGTAATGTGGATTTACAAATCCTAATAGGGGAAATTAGGGTAAGCCCCCACCCATGAGTTACCCATAATTTGAGGCCCTTAATTAAAAGGAGTTTAAATTTAGGCCCTGAATTATTAAAAGACATTTATACCCTTATATATATTGTCAAGCCCCTAATTAAATAAAATTTAAATTTAAGGCCAAAATTATTAAGATATAGTAAACATGATGTCACAACCATCTTTACCACCGACCGCCACCATCACCTCCGACGACCACCACCTTCGCCCACAACCACCACCAGCAACCACCACCACCGCCTCCGCCCACCACCTCCGACAACTACCACTACTACTAACCACCATCATCGACCACCACCATCGACCACCACCACCTCCGACGACCACCACCTCAGACAACAACCATCACCAGCAACCACCACTGCCTCCCACCAACAACATATGGATAATCAGAAGTTACACATGCACATGGCACGTGTATCAAAAATTTACATATCCATATGGCATGAAACAGTTATACATGGGTATGGCATGAAACGGTTACACATGTGTACGTAGGATGAGAAGTTACACATCAAAAAAAAAAAGATATCAAAAAGAAAACATACAAAATATACATGTATTACTTTAATATTCATTTATAATAACTTCATATCATGTGTAACTAGAAGTTACACACGCATCTGTCTAGTGTAATTGAGAGTTACATATACATCTATCTAGTGTAATTGAGAGTTACACATGCATCTGACTTATGTAATTAGCGTCAATTCCAATTCCAGCGAGACCAATACCACAAATAAGCAATTAGCTTCTATGAAGTTATCGGAAACCTGAAACATAACAACAAGCAATCAGTTTTTATAAGATTAAATGAGCAGTACATACAACAATGTATATTAAGTTTCACATGCATCTGACTAGTGTAGCTAGAAGTTACACATGCAACTGACTAGTGTAACTAGGAGTTACACATGTATTTGACTAGTGTAACTATAAGTTATAGATATAATTAGCATGTGTAACTAGTAGCTACACATCCAGTTAGCTTGTGTACCTAGAAATTACACATCTAATTAGCATGTGTAACTAATAGTTACACATCCAAAAAAGGTTACTCCAATTGGTATACTATAAGTTTGTTGTGGTACATGATGTGACTTGATTTATTTCCACATTATAACAAACAAAAACCTGTGATTGAAGTTACCATCTATTTATCATTCGCATTTTATTCTAAAAAGAAACTTGAATACCTAAGATTGAACATTAGGGGAGGAATTTACCTTAGCCTCTCTAGCTCCATGCTTTCACTTCTCGCTATGCGCACTAGCTCAGTAGCCATCACTGTTGTGATAATTAGAGCACAAATTAGTTCTAAGAGATATACAACGATGCAAAATATTAGATTAATTGTACTTCGTATTTAGAATGTGAAGTAGTATCACCGTTGTTAACTCCAGGGTAAATCCCACCAGTTGTTATGGAAGGTATGTTAGCATCTACTACTTTATGGTGAAAAGATTTTGCACGAAAAGCATAGCTTGTATCATCACTGCAATCAAATTGATAACTAGCATTTTCAAAATTTCAAATAGTTTACCTAAAAGGATTTCAACAAATATCAATCAAGTGACAAAATATAGAGGATCTTACTCTAAACAAGACATTGCTTCTAGTAATGTAACCAAAAATTCTGAGTAAGAAACCAATGAACAATCAATATTCAGAAATAAACAAAAATGAAAGGAAATTCACACAATCAACAAATCCAACATCCAGAGTAGTTCAGGAAGATGATTTATATACTTACAACTATTTTCTCGGCTGCTTCACAGTTTTTATCGACTTTAGATTTTAATAATCTTTTAAATACAGTTAAACTCTACACGAAAGAAGAGAAAATCAATTAAAATTTTGACAAAACCATGACATTATCAAGGGGTTAAATTCATGCATATATGCAAACTAGTAAACCGAGTTACCCATTATTTATGCTTCACTTATACTTTTACACATCCAATTAGCATGTGTAACTAGAAGTTACACATCGAATTTGCATGTGTAAGTAGCAATTACACACCCAATTTACATGTGGAACTATTATCTACACATCCATATAGTAGCGTACTCGTAAAATCCGAAGGCATCCACTTCGCAGTTACATAACATTTTGAATAAATCTATTTTATGTGCAAAGTGTGTGTAATCCGCTGGTACACATACAAAATGTATGTGTAATCAGCGATTACGCATGCATATGGCATGTGTAACCATTAGTTATACATGCATCCGAAAAGTGTAACTAGGAGTTACACATGCATCTGACTAGCGTAATCAAAGAACAAACAAGATTTACTTCTAAGAAATATGAAGACATACATACATAATAATCAGCTAATATAAAGGATAAATGGTTAAGTTAACAAAGGTGAGCTTTTACCTTGGCCATTTGCAACAAATCATCGTAAAAAAAAATGTCTCCACATGGGTGAAATTTACCTAGTTACTGCAGCAAAGCATTGGACAACTAGTTGTTAAGAAGATATCATTCATATACTACTTCATAGTTATACGAGAACTTAAGGTAAAGAAAAATATACACAAGATCAAGGGCATGCCACCTATACTACAAATCATCATATCTTTACACGCAAATGCTTCAAAATTGAAATTTGTATATACTAATAAAGAAATGAATTGGACAAAATGGATCAAATAGTTTACTGAGGTGGCATTGCTTTGAACAACAAAAAAAAAAAAAATCAAAACGCACTTAGTTTCATAAATGCAAAATCAATAAGGTTTTAGAGTGACAACAAACTGATACAACATTCAGTACAGAGGTTGAAACTAGTTTAGGCATATATGCAAACTAGTAAACTGAACTACATATTATTTAGGGTTAACTCAAACTTATACACATCCAATGAGCATGATCCAGTCTAATAAAAAGAGTAGTATATTGATAACTTTATCCATCTCTGTTTTGATGATGTTACAATCAACATGTCTAAACTTAATTTGTGCAAGATTTTGGTGAATTGTGAAATTGGAAGAGTTCCGGCTGCTGTTCGTTTTAATGATTTTTGGGTATCAATCGAATGGTTGCAAGATTTTGATGGTCTTGCAATCAAGTCTCATGTTCTTCGTATCTGCTATTGTAGTTGATCATAATCTTCGTCAACCAAGTCCGTCTCAGGAGAAGATTTCAAAATCTTCCGATCTTTCAGGCACTTCTTCTCAGTTAACTCTAAGCCATTTTATTCTCCAAAGATTTTTGCGCGGTCTAATTCTTATCACTCTATTCAAAATACGAACAATGCTTCGAAAAATTTAAATAATGCTAACTCTCTGCTGGGCCTAATGGAGAAGCTACAATTCCATTGAACCGATTTTTGGGGACTACTAAAATAATGGAGGGGGACTATTTTGTGATAGGAATGTCTACCCTATACTTATAAGGGGTGTTCTAAAGTGTGGAAATGACTAACCTACCCTTAACCTAATTTAATTTAAAACCAACCTAATAACCACCTATATATATAACCACTGCCGCCCACCACCACCGCCCATCACCTACCACCTCCAACTACCACCACCACCAACAACCACCACCTCCAACTACCACCACCACCAATAACCACCACATCTATGTATATAGCTTAATTTAAATCATTAACGAAGATATTCTCACAAACCCATTACTTGTCATTCGTTTTTGGTTGAAGAAATGAGAAGTAATCATCAAAATGAGTTGAAAATGAAAGTTGCAGAGAGAAGTTAAGCTAGGAATTATGTGAAACAGTTTGTCGAGCTAGCCGAACTCAGCTTTAATGGAGTTTTTTCTTTCAGAAAAAAGTTTGGTTACCTCGCAAAAAAAAAATCCCAGCCGAACTTTTAGTTCGGTTACGTCGCAACTTTTTTTCGTTTTTTCCTAGCCGAATTTTAGTTCGGTTATGTCGCAATTTTTTTCTCCTAACCGACCTTTTTTATGAAAACCTATATATTGAGTTCGGTTACGTCGAGAAAAAAATTCCCAGCCGAACTTTTAGTTTGGTTACGTCGCAACTTTCTTTTTCCTAGCTAAACTTTTCTCTGAAAGAAAAAACTCCATTAAAGCTGAGTTCAGCTACCTGTGTCTTAAGAACCATTAGCCGAACTACACTTGCAGATGAGTTCGGCTACCTGTTCTTCAGATGTCGTAGCCGAACTTCATTTCCATGGTCGAAATCAGTTTATAAATTTCTCATTTTTTCGAAAGTTTTTGTCAATTCAAGCAACATTAACTAAATTTAAAGTATACCTAAGTACCTAAAACCCTCATTTCGAAATCAACCATCTTAAAAAAATAAAAACCAAAACCCCCTTCTTCTCAAAAATTATTCTTTTAAAAACACTCAGCTAATTAATCTAACCTCACTAATCAATTATTACACTAACACTAATTAATCATTACACTAACTAATTTAATCACCAAGGGAAAGTTTGGTATTAGAAAAAAACTAAGTTAAGGGGTGGCTCAAATTTACTTCAAATATCCACCCAAAAATAGAAGATTAGTCCCCCACCTTTTTTGAGTAGTCCCCAAAAAACGATTCATTCCAGTGCAGGCCAAAAAAAAAAGTGAATCCTGGTACATCGATTAAGGAATTTCCTGATCTGATTACTTTTTTATCGTTAGATAGATCATCGAATACCAAGTTTTCTCGCAGATCTAGCCCTACTAGCTTACGGCAAGCTCGAGTTTGGAACAGGGTTGCTTCAAATCCATTATTTTTTGAGAAATAAAATTCAGCAACTAACTTTTACAGAGCCGATGAAGTCTTCTATCTCTGTCTCCTCTAAAGATGATCCAGTTGAAGCTCAAATTGATTTCCATCTTCAGTTTAATAAACGCCTGGGCATCTCTTCAAATCATCCTAATATGAGAGAAATCTGTAGAGAGCTTATTGTTAGGAAATCAAGTAAAGTTGAGGATTTCGAAATTCCATTGGAGGAGGATGATGACGGCTTAGGTACTTATGATTTTGATTCGGAAATTCAACCATTAGGGTCTGTTCCTGGTCACGCAGAAAAAATTGATTCTATGAACTGCTCTGATGAGACTGATAATCTAGCTATGGATCCTTCTCATTCTGTTTCTAGGGTTTCAATTGCTTCTTAATGGATCAAAAATTATTGAGCTGGAATATTAGGGGTCTTGGTCAGGACCCTAAAATTGTTGTTGTTCGTAATGCAATTCAAAAGAACAATGTGTCACCATATGCTCAATTCAAGAAACTAAATGTGAGTTTGTGGATGATGCATTGATAAGAAGATTATGGGGTAGTAACAAATGCGTCTATATTTTATAACCCTCTAAAGGTGCTTCTGGGGGCATCATTGTTATGTGGAAAGAAGGAATTTTAGTGATGGAGGATAATCTTATTGGGGCATTTTCAGTTACAATTAAATTCAGAAATGTGGCAGATGGCTTTGTATGGTTGTATACTGTAGTGTATGGGGCGTCAGATGCAGGTGATTATATGATGATCCGTGGACGTTGAGTGGTTATTTTAATGTTATTCTTTCTCAAGAGGATAGAAATAGGCTTGTTGGTTGTATCTCCAATAGGAGATCTTTTAGGAGATTTATAAACAGGCATTCTCTCATTGATTT
>JAJJMB010006973.1:184742-196396 GCA_023531105.1 Papaver atlanticum | reverse complement strand
AAATAGCATCTTTTAAGTATAAGCTTAATAGCATAACTTGCTTGAGAATTGCTGACTCTCTCTGTTATGATAAGAACATTATTGCCAAAGATGCCAAAGATTTTTATTCTTCTCTTTTCAAAGAACAGTTCATTGTGAGGCCAGGTTTTGATGATTTGGAGATGCAGAGTATTTCTCATACTCAAAGTATTACGGTTGATAGGCCTTTTTCTGAGGATGAAGTGAAGAACGTAGTTTGGCATTTCGGCACCAACAAATCACCGGGTACGGATGGTTGCACAATGGAATTTTTCAAAGTTTCATGGGAGATAATTAAGGATGATCTCATGCTGGTTGTTAAGGAGTTTGAATCTACAAGCACGCTGGATTGGCGATTAAACTGCACCAACTTAACCTTGATACCTAAATTTCTACCATCCATTATCTCTGATTTCAAGGGTTCTTTTGTCCATGGAAAACGAATAAATGATGGAATTTAATTGCAGCTGAACTTATTGACTCAAGACAACATGAAGGCAAGTCTGGTATTCTATGTAAAGTTGATTTTCAGAAAGCCTTCGACAATATTAATTGGAACTGCTTAGATTTAACTCTAGCCAGATTTGGGTTTGGTTATGTATGGAGAAGTTGGATAAAATGGTGTATATCTAATGCACGGTTTGTTGTTGTATTGAATGGAGAAGCAACGAATTTGTTCAAAAGTCAGAAAGGAGTGAGGAAGGAAGACCCGATATCTCCTTTTTTATTTATCTTGATTGCTGAAATCTTATCTCTTATGATTAAGAGGGATGCAGATTCAGGTCTTATCAGCGGATTCAAGGTTTCTCCGAATGGGACAATAATAAACCATCTGCAATTTGCAGATGATCTATTGGTTTTCTTGAACGATGATGAAGATCAAATAGATAATCTGAAGAATATATTGTTGGCTTTTGAGTTGGTCTCGGGTCTCAAAGTCAATTTCAGAAAAAGTGTTGTTGCTGGCGTTGGTCATGAGCATAATGGGGCTGTGTGTGCTTATATTTTTGAATGTAACTTAGTAGAGTTACCCATTAACTATTTGGGTATTCCACTTGGTAGTAAATCCAAGGCTAAAGCTGTTTGGGACATTATTGTTCAGAGAGTTCAACAAAACTTTCTTCTTATAAGAGGAATTACCTTTCAAAAGGTTGGAGACTCATCATGATAAACAGTGTATTGGAAAGCTTGCCCATTTATTATTTCTCCATGTTTCAAATGCCTATATCGGTAGTAAAAGAGCTTGAAAAGATCATGAGGAATTTCTTGTGGGGGTCTTCAAATACGGTGGAAAAAAAAAGTTGGGTGGCTTGGACAAAGGCGGCATTACCAAAACGTAGAGGAGGTGTTGGGATTAAGATGCTTAAATTGGTTAATCATGCGCTACACCGCTAATGGATTTGGAGATATGCAAACGATAAGAGAGCCCTTTGGAGACAAATAATCCATCAATATTTTGGAGGTAACCCAGATTCTTTTTTCCCTAATACTTTCTCTAAGTCTACTGGCTCTAGCTTGTGGGCAGGTATCCTAAAAGCACGAGATCATGTTAAACAATACTGTCAGCTAATTGTTAAGAATGGTGAAATTATTATTTTTTGGAAAGACAAGTGGCTTGGTAATCAGGTGCTGCAAATTTCTTTCCCCACTCTTTATAAACTCTCAAGGAAAAAAGATGCGACTCTTTTGCAAGTGGCAACTGGTAATGGTGCTTGGGACTTGGATTTTAGAAGAAATTTGAATGAGGGGGAGGTGGGAGAAGTGGCTCAACTTCTACAGTTTATTGGTGAACCTCTCAGCCATTTTTCAGATGGAAACGATCAATTGCAATGGAAAGCAGGTAATTGCTTTTCTGTGGCTAGTTGTTATTCAACGCTAGATATATATGGGTTTCTGTCCTTTCCGTACAAGTATATCTGGAACCCAAAAGTCCCCATGAAGGTTTCTTTCCTATTTTGGACGTTATGCTATAAAGAAGACCCAACATTAGATGTTCTTTTTAGAGCTGGCAAAGTATAAGACCCCACTTGTATGTTTTGTGATGAGGAGGTGGAGACTAATGACCATCTGTTTATTCACTGTAAAGATACTGCTAGTATTTGGAACTACTTCATAGATAGTTTTGGTATGAAATAAACGTTCTCAGCAGGTGTTAAATCTACCATTTGGGAATGGCGTAATAAGAAAGGAAGGAAAATGGTCAAGAAGATTTGGGACATGCTTCCTTTTGCCATTTGGTGGACCATATGTAATGGAATAAATAACAGGTTATACTCAAACAAGAAAAGGCATGTTAAACAGTTAATTGTGTCTGTTAAATGTACGTTGTTTAATTGGGCTTTGCCTACAAAGTTATTTGATGGCTATTCTCTTTCTACCCTTATATGTAATTGGAATGCTGTCATTGGTATGAGCTAGCCTTGTTAGCTCACTTTGTTGTTGTTTCTCATTGCTTTAGTGAGTGAGAAATCAACATACCCTTCATGAACAAACTATCCATTTGAAATGAAAATTAAATATAATCCTTACATGAAACCCTTATCCTAGACAAATCAACAACAGACGTCAACCACAATGAATATGGAAAATGTAAGAATACCTTTGAATCCAATTCAAGTCCTGCTTTGCCTTCTTTGTAACAAAGAATAGTTTAAATAGCATTCAACAATCTATGCTTCTCCCTTGAGTCTTCATTATGTCCTGAGATTAAATTATACATCCCTGAGAAAAAAATAGCACATTCAACAACAAGGATAAACAACAACAGGTGCTTAGTAGAAAATAATTTTAAACGCCTTGGAGCTCGAAAAACTAATGAAAAACAAAGTGATTAGGAAGCATATAAAGTCACATAGGTTCTTCTCGTATATCAGACTAAACAGTTGGCAGACATGACACGAACAGTCAACCGAAGGAATGAAAGTTGTTAATATGTAACATAAAAGGATGAACCAAGTGTCAAAAATGTTTTAAGCACACAAATTTTCCCTAAAGGTTTTTCACAAACTTAAAGAAACTTGACTTGGAATATTCTAAATGCAACTAACTGCCTCATATTTCGACCAGATAAGGGAGATGACTGATTGGGCATACATAGGGAGCTCTTAAATTTTACAATCCAACCGCCAACAAAACCAGAAGGAAACACTACCATAAAACACAAATGCATCAGATGATAAAAAAACTTAATCAAAGTATAACACCAAAAATAATAACTTAAGAAAAGACCTTACAAGCCCACTAAAAGCAATCCTCTCATAACGTCAGTTGTATACTCAATTGAATTGACTTAATTTATATCTTTCCGTTAAAAACAATTGAACAAAATTCTCATGTATATCCAGTCTCCAACTGCACGTAAACAGATCATTAGTATTTCAAGAGTACAATTTTGGGATAGAAGGAAGTTAAAATTCCATTGAAGCGGGGTTACTTAAAAGACAATTAACCCTATCAATAACCAACTGACCATATAAAATTTATGAAAACAACACAATAGGGGAGGTAGAGAATGATACAGACCCCGGCTCCCGTCTGATTGAGCTCACCATTTGTCTGTGTACAGGCGACTCTGTATGATCTGAATCAAACAACCAAAAACAAAACAATCAAATATTGAGTAAATTACATCACTCTGTAGAATTAAACATACACAAAAACTCAGCTTACCTTAACATTAAGAGCATGGGTTAACACAGGGCACAACATCCTTATGGTAGGGAGGCTTCCATAGCTTGTGATATCCTGATCTGATTTGCAAAATTGAATTATCAAATCTAGAGGTTTGGAACATGAAATAAGTATGACTACTTTGTGATTCATATTTTGTCCCATCCTGTTTTAATACCCTTAATGAATTGGTGGTATTATTGGATCTTAATGCAAACATTAGATTGACACAAAAAATAGTGACCTTTTCAGTATGGGAAAAGTGAAAAATTCTTAAGTCCTGTTTAACTTATTGTCATGATGTCCAATTTCTTGGTGCTGCAAATTAAAAACACCACAAATCATTCAACGAAAGCTAAAAACAAATTAAAAACAAGAGAAATTTATCTCGACTCGACCAAATCTACATACAAAAGCATATCAGATTAGACTAAATAAGAATGAACACAAAAAATTGTTATTCCTTTCAACACAATTAAATATATGTGAAAGAATTCGTCGTTACTTATATAGGTGCAAATTACCTAGATGCTTATTCAAGTAAAATTTGAATGTTTGTTTACTTGGATAATCTGAAAGAGACATTCGGGCAATTTAGATGTTATCTTACGTAATCGAATTATGAGTTTTTCATAATAGAAAAATCCAAAGAACGTATATGAATGAGAATGAACCAACAAACTATGGTTGAAATTCCGATTCCAACAGTCTTATAGGTCATGAAGTAGATTTTGGTTCTTTTTAGTAGATTTAAAGTTACAATGTTCATTTCGGCTATTTAAATAGGTTATCAAGTAGATTTTGGTTCACTATAGGAGATTTAGAGTTCAGATTTCGACTGGCAAAAAAGGTAATGAGTTTTAATGTAGATTCTACCTATTCAAAGAAGTAATGAAGCAATTTTGGTTTGCAATGGTAAATTTAGAGTTCCAATGTATATATCAACTATTCATAGATATTATGAAGAAATTTTTTGGTTCTACTGGTATGTTTATGGTTATGGTGTAAATTTATTCCCGTATAAAGTTCGAGTGGTTAGACAGATAATGAAGGAAATTTTAGTTCACAACGGGAGACTAAGGTTTCTAGGTTTAACTAGTCACACTGGTCATGAAATAAATTTTGATTCGTATTGGATCGTCCGAAAGACTTTATCCCTTCAATAATTATGTAATACTACATGATCCGTGGAAATCATCTTAACACCTTTACGATTGGGGTTTACAGTCTAGATTCCTTAAAGATGCCAAGGACAATTACATATTGTCATGGTTTCTTTTTTCGATTACGATCAATTTTAGTCTTATTGTTAATATAGTTAGTTTATAAAAAAAAGTCATGTTTTTTTCCTAAATAAAAGTTTGCTTGAAAAAATATTAAATAAGTATTCACATCAACGTTTTATGCGTAGCTTGAATTGTATTATTATATAAGTCAAAAATTGATTTTTAATAAAAAAAATTCTCACACTGAAAAAGATTACAATTTAAGCTTTAAAAACTAGTTGGAAGCCTGGCAACAAGCTGGGCACCAAAAAGTAATAATTATATTTATAAAAATTAATTAAACGAATAAGTTGATTTCCGGTAATTTATAAGTTACTGTCAAACATTGTGTTTTACGTGATAAAACATATTGCTACCAAAAACTTATTCTTTAGCAGCTATGTATTCATTTATCACCATAAAGAATTCTTTGTGACAGTATTTCAGTAATCACTGAAGACGAAGTGTGGTGAAGTTATAGTATCATTGAAAATGACTAAAGAGACAAAATCTATTTCATTGCATATATTTTTTCTTGTAACGATTAGAAGTTGTTACTATATAAATATTTGCAACCAAACAAGCTGATGGTCACCAAAAATAAATATAGTGTCAAACATTTAGTTTCGCCACTATAAAATTAGTTAGTGACGGCTTAATTTTATCAGTATAAACGTTTCTTTTGTAACGAAATTTATAGATTATCACCAAAGATATTTTATGTCAATTTTTTGGCATCATCACAATAGAATTAAATGGTGACAAACATAAATAATCACAAAAACTTATTAGTGACTAGACATTATTTTATCTCTAAATGAGGTCGCTAAAAACTTACGAGTGACGAAACTTGAGTCCCATTGCGGAAAACCTAACAACAGTGACAAAAATTATTTTGGTCACAATAACTAAGCTTCAGCAATGAAATAATTTTCACTGCAAAAACTATCGTCACCAAAGCCATGTTTTCTTGTAGTATAGTCTCTGTGGACTTTGTAATACCGTACCGAAAATGAGTCTGTAAATCACTTTTTCGTTCATTGCCGCATTATGAAAGAAGTTCCGGATGAATTGACTCTACCTGATCCCGCTAGTGGAAAATGGGGAATAATAATTAGCTCAAGAACCTGGATTTCGAAACATTCGGGCCATTACGACGTGTTTAGGGGACTAATTATTTTATGGGTAGTTAAAAAATATTTCTCTCTCCTCCATTCTCCATCCTCTGCATTTTTTTTTTATCTTTTAGGTTTTAGATCCAATTAGGTTTCCTTAGTTTCTCTGGATCAAACCCTTGCAATGCCTTCAGATCACCGTTACACAAAGATTGATCGTAAATTTTTTAGATTTTCTTTACAAAAAATCATTCCTTCCTCCCCTATCACCCTCACTGAATTTTATCCCAATGGTTCAACTCAAGGTAATTTTCCATTACCTTTAGCAAAGCATCTATACAATATTGTTTTTGAAGCTGCTAAAAACGGAGATGCAAGCAGAAAGATTTGGAAATATGAAATCAACAAGATATGGTTTTCATAAACAATCTCATAGAAATGGTTTTTATCTTCTTATTCTTCTGTCCAAACCTAATCCAAAGGCTGATCTGGTTTCCTTCTACATTCCTTCTGGCAATTGCTTTGAAGGATGGTTTTCATTTTCTTCATCTCTAGGAGAAATTCTAGATATAATCCCATCCAAAACTCCATACCAAAAACATGCTATTCCCTTTCATAATCGATCCTATGCCCAAGTTGTCATCTCAAATCCTATTCCTCCTCAGCCTATACCTATTCATATTCCATCTCAGCCAATACCTATTCCAACAAACCCAAAGGATGTGAAGAAATTTTCGTTCTTCTGTGATAGTTTTGCTGCACCTATCCAAGTAGAACCAACTCAGAGGTTTGCAACAGTCAACATCATGAAACAAGATAAACACAATCTGGTGGGAAAGTGGAAGGATGCATTTGTGATTTCATCACCGATTCCAGTTACTACATGGGACTGCATTGTTGATGCTTTTCAAGCTAAGATTAAACGAAAATTCCTATTACAGTTATTCCCAATTAACTCTTGCCAAGATGTTTTTTATGTGGAAGAAGATGTCTCTGCAGTCCTTGATTTGGAATTCTTTTTTTGTTTCCAAAATGTGGATTTCTCGGTGTTTAGATGGAACAATCAAGTATGGCAAAGTCCTAGCCATGATACATATTTTCATATTGATATTTTTGGCATTCCATTTCAATTCTGGTCTTCAAAAGTTATGCATTCATTGGGAAGGATTTGTGGTGAAATCTTGTTGATAAGTCCAGCATCTTTAAAATCGCAGGATCTTACTGCAATACGAATCAAGATTAGGAATGTAAAAGGAATAAATCATATTTCTCGTGTAATCACGCTGGTTACTGAGACTGGTAACTATTCTTCAAACATCTTCATTGTTGAAGAACCGCCGACTAGTCACCAGAACCCTAATTGTCAGATACCGGAAAATCTAAACATCAATGCTAAGATGCAGTCAGCCCTACAATCAAGCAAAACGGGTTTTGAAAATAATTCTCAGCGCAATTCTCACAGTCTAGCTGGATTTATTCAAGGCTTAACAATCTCGACGGATTCTTCGGCAACTGACTTGCTCCATAAGCAAAAAAAATTGAAATCCGCGCAACGTAAGGCAGCTCATCATGGCAAGTCTAAAAAACGCAGGAAAAAGAAAAGGTCAAAGAAAAAGAAAAGCACACACTTGACAACAACTCAAGCTTGGACTGTGAAGCCATATACCAACTTAATTCAGTTAAAGAATATCCAGAGGCAATGGATATAGATATCCAATCATCTTTCGAATCACACTTTCTGAGAACTCTGAAACACCAACTACAAACACTTTCAAAACTACTATCCATGAGAATGTTGAAGTTACTCCTACAGCTACACACCTTGAAAACCTACGCATTAAATACCCTAGAGCCCATAAATCCCAATGAACCCATCCACAAAAAACCTCCAGTCACCAAACTTTATACCCGCACCTTTTTATATTGCATCATTAAACCTATCCCTAGATCAGTTAGCCCTTTAATCACAATCCCCATTCCTATCATGCAATATCCCAATTCATCAAATCCCATCTTCAAAATTCCGCCTATTCTACCTACACCCTCAAACTTTCATACCGTTAACCATCAGCAACAAATACAACAGCAGTTCAATATTCCACAATGGTTTTTTTCTGAGGTTGAGCGATTGTTTAAACTCGGAGTCACTCTAAATGCAAGTTTCAGCTTAATGACTAACCATTCAAAGAGATTCCTCATGACCAATTTTTTTTTTAAATGGTCCAGTTGTTAAGACTAAAGATTCTAATATCCCTGTACTTCCATTGGTGAAAGATTTTGCAGTTCAGACACTTATCTCTCTGGATGGAGTTTCCTCCACTTCAATCCATGAACCTAAAGAAAAGGTCCAACCTATGCACAACTTGGAAGATACTTTTATTTCATTGTTAGAGTGGGCAGCCTCTGACAATGATTTTAAGTTAAAGCATCTTCTCTCTGAGATTCAATCTTTGGACAACTTGGTTGAAGAAGGTGATTTGACCACTGAGCATCTGAATGAGAAGTTTCTTCACACAGTTGAATTTGAGAAAATTACTCAAATGGAAGAATTGGCTTGGAAGATTAAGGCTTAGTTTGGTATTGTTGTGGCTTTTGTAAAAGCACTTTTCTGTTGTGCGTTGCTGTGTTGTGCTGTGAGGAAAAAGCAGTTTGACGTTTGGTAAAATATTAATTAAAGTTAAAGCTGATTATAAAAGCAATCAAAGTGTGTTTGGTAAAATATAAGATTCAACCATTATTTTTGTAGCAAATGAAAAAAACAGACATATTTCTGAAAAAAATGTTAAACAATTTTATTGGGTTTGAAAATAATTAAAAAAAATTCAATATTAAATACAAATATATAATATTAAATTTACTAATTGTCACTATTAGTTAAAAAATATATTTACTTAACCACTTTTTAATATATATATATATATATATAAATAATTTTCAAACAAAAAATCAAATTAAAACTAAGTACTTATTTTATTTTTATTATTGACAAATTAAATGAAATAGTATATATAAAATAGTTGGAAAATAAAAATAATATTATTTAAAGAATAAAATATAAGAAATAAATATTTGATTGTATATATAAATTTAAGGGTAACTTTTGTCATTTATAAAGTAAAATAGGGATAAAAAAGATAAATCAGGCATTAAATTTAGGTGGGACCAAAACTTATGCTTTTGTAGCTTTTAAAAGCTCCTCTACCCGAGCTTTTGAAAATTGACGAATTTGGGAAGTGCTTTTGATAAAAAGCACTTTGATTATTTTTTTACCAAACATTAGTTTCAAAAATTATTGACATATATAGTTTTTGAAAGTGCTTTTGGAAAAGAAAAAAAAAACATTACCAAACCCAGCCTAAATCTAATACAGAATGGCTAAAGAAACACTCACTTTTTCATGAGCAAATCTACAGCAAGGAAAAGACATAACAGGGTTAGGTAGTTATACATTGTTGGCAAGCTAGAAGATGACAGAGTTAAGTTACAAGAACATATTGTGGATTTCTATAAGAACCTATTCAAGGAAGAAGAGATTATGAGGCCAGAGTTGGAGAATATAGATTTTGACAGTATTAATACTATGGAATTAGACATTCTTGATGCTAACATCACTGAAGAAGAAGTTTTGCAAGCTATCAAGGATTTGGCCAGGATAAAGCTCCAGGACCTTATCGCTATCCTCTCATGTTCTTCTCAAAGTGCTTGAGTTTCTTAAAATCTGACATACAATCAAGGAATTCTGTGAAACATGTAGTATTGATACAAAACATAATTCTACTTTTATTGCTCTAGTCCCAAAAAAAGAGTCATGTTGAGTCTATTAGGGACTGCAGACCAATTTGCCTGCTTACAAGAACCTATAAGATAGTAGCTAAAGTGTTGGCTACAAGATTAAAACTTGTTATGCCCAAACTTATCTTTCCTGTGCAATGTGCTTACATAGAAGGGACACAGATCTTTGATGGTACTTTGATTGCAAATGAGCTAGTAGATTCCACAATTAGTTCTCACTATCATCTCGAAGAGTACGAAATGGGGAAGTCAATGGCGAAAGAATAGAGTCATTCCACGTCAAGTTACGAGCAATTGAAGCGAGTCAAAGTTGCAAAATGTGTTGATGCACAAAATTGCTAAAGGCACCCATTGGATTACTCAGGGCAGCCGAGACTCGTGAAAGAAATTTAAATGTCAGTTATCAAAAACTGACATTGAACATGTTATTAAGGCACCCCTATTTCTGTTAGGGGCTGTCACCTTCTTCATCTTCCCATTCACGTAAGCAACGACCAGAATTAGGGTTAAAGCTGAATGGGAAGATGAAGATGATGGCTGCCAGTAGATGATGGCAGTTCATGATAATTGCTGCTGCCAGTGACAGGGAGGAGTTAAAGCTGTGATTATCTCTGTGATGGAACTAACGGAGTTGAGCTATGATGATGGGTTGTCGAATGATGCCATTGGAAATGCTGAGAAGTTAACGAAGTAAGGTGCAGTTGCGAAGGAGGCTCGATGTTTGAAGATGAGATGCTGTTCATGGTTGGTGGAGTTTAGCTGAGCGACTGTTAAGGGAGATATGGGAGCATTGGAGAATGAGTTACCAGACTCAGATGGATTTAATTTTCACCGCAACCAGGCTGTCTGCGAAAGTATTTGCCTGAGTTGAAAATCCAGGGGAATTAGATTCGCACGGTGACCAGAGGATCCGAGAAAGTTTGGAGCATAAAATAAAATCCCGGGACTTTGAAATTTCACGGAGATACTACTGTCCGTGAATCTTACGGGAGAAATCTAAAAATCCAGGGAAAATAATTTTTCACGGAGGTTCGTCTGTCCGCGGGAAAAGCAAGAACAGCCGAGTTCTATGACTGTCAGTTGCTCGGAACTGACAGGCCAAAGAGAGTTAGATTTGGGTTTGGGCTGGACTTCTTCTGTACAGGAGAGGCCCATTGGTTGGGTAAGGATTTCTAGTCACGGCTAAACTTTGGACGTGATATATCTATAGCTGTTTTTGGAAAGTTAGGCAACCAGTAGATCGGGATTTTACGCACGGGCACATCTACTATTTGGCACCTATAAAAAGAGAATTTCTATCTACGATCTTTTAATTTTTAATCAAGCCTTTGGAGAGAAAGAACAACAACAAAGATAGGGTTTCGAAGCATTTTCATCAATCGTAACGATTTCTTCTCTAGTTTATCAATTATATAACATGGATGCTACTACATCCATGAGTAGCTAAACCCATACTTGATTGAGGATGAATTCTAAGTACTACATATGATTTGATTTAGTATATGAATCTGTTTTGATTTCTTCATATGATTATCGTTTGTGTTTATTATTAAGAATGAACAGGATTGGTTGATAGATTGTTTAGGTGGCCAACTGAATATATTTGTTAACTCAATCTTATGCTAGTAAGGGTTAGGATATCCGTAATTGTTGAATAATACCTTACACAAGTAGAGAACATGAGACCTTGCGGAGGGATTCCGTAAAGCAATCACGTGTAAACATAACACTAGCAAGTACACCGAGCGTACTGAGTCTAACTACTAGGATTAAACCTAAATTCACAGACCATAAA